>JABASF010002832.1:0-12681 GCA_019776145.1 Harlomillsia oculata
TACTTTCCTTGTTTTCCGGAGAGAAACACAAAAGTATGGAAATTTGAAGACAACAACAAACTTGCTCTCATCGTTTTTTTTACGATGGATTGCCATCATTCCTCATTCCGATTTGTTTCCTGGAGATTCTGGAAAAGGGACAAGATTGAGTTTTTTCCCCATCGTGACGAAGATGATGATGATCGTAAATACGGCGTGTGTTGTCCTTGTGCTCGTCCTCTTGTCGTCCTTGCATTGTCGTTTTCGATTTTAGTGTCGTCGTCGTCGTCGCTGTTCTATTCTTCTTTTGTGAAGCATGTGAAGGAGGAGACGAGGCGGATACGCATTTGTTTCTTCTCACGGAGATTTTGTGTGATTTACATCTCTTGAGTTGGTAACTTTTGATTCGTAGTAGGAAAGCAAAGTCTTTCTCTTTTATTTGTTCTCCTCCTTTCCCAAGATTGTGAAGGAACAGAGATGCTCTAATTGACATGCTGGAGAAAGAATCAAGTGCTCTCTCCTGGAAATTGGGATCGTGTCGCATTTTCCACGGAGAATCACGTTGTCCTTGTCAAATCCACATTTTCACAATGTATATAGTCACTCCTATAGTACTTCTGAGCTGACTCCTCGAACGGAACACGTGCTAAGCTGACGTTTCCAAAAACCGATCCTTATGCTGTAGCTACAGTACAGTAGACACAGGACATGTGTCATTTCATGCTCCGACAATGTCGACGTTCCCGTCATTCGACATTTCAAATTTCATTTCGCTCAAAAAAGAGTATCACATGAGTCATCCCTAGAGAGCGACAATTATTTGAAAAAGACTTGATTTGATTGATTTGATCATTATTAAACTTCTGGTTTGCTTGTTTCTGAAATAGGTTTACGACCCGAATTACTTCATCCTGCTTATTCGCAAACGTACGGCTCCGTAGGACTCGCCTCGGCGTTGGTAGGTCAGAGACCGTCGCAACAGCAAGTCATAGTTCCTGGAGGATTTCAACAACAAGTGTACCCGAATTACGCACCCATTCGACCTTCTCCGGTGGACACGGCGGCTCCACGAAGTGGACGAGTCGTTACTCCAACCTCCATTCAAAATACACACTACGCGTTTCAGAATCCAGGTCAACAGCAATTCCTGCAGTCCATTGCCCCGCGAGCAGGTCCTTCAAGACCGAATGAGCCTCCGTTACCGCTTGGGACCACCGGAATTTTAACAGGGTCATCTGGTAATCTATTAGAAACTAGAACGTTCCGGGATCCGAACGATCCGAATGTAGAAATTCAATATGAATACTATGACGATGATTCACCGGTGTCCTCGGATGTGTACCAGTACGACACATCCGATGCTCGGGGTAAGAATCCACACAACTTCCAACAGGATATTGTCCTGAGTCAAAAATCCACGCTGACGAATAGCAAACCAAGTGCAACGCCTATTTCCGCTGCCGGAAGTAAAAATCAGCGTTTGAACCCACCGACTACCCAGAAGAGATCCAAGTCTCCTAATGGCGCATCACCAACTCCTGCTCCGCAGTTTATCAACTTGAGCGACGAAGCAGAAGAACCGGAAGCGTCGTTAGCTTACAATGGACGAAGTGTGGCTCAGTCTCCGTCGCGGGTGAACAGCAACAATCCCGCTGTATCTCATTTCATTAGGAGTTCTGCAGCTCCGCCTGTCACAACAACCCCTGGATCCCGCTTCCCGCCTGGTTACAACAATCGGACCCGCCCACCTGCTCGCGTCAATGCAACTTCCACGGTCCGAAACCCAGTTAGATCCTCCACAACGGAAAAGTCAGTTGAGGAAACGGGAACGAAACGACCTGCGGTTCTGAGAAACGCAAACAGGTTTACACTCACCCCACGACCTGCAAGAAGAGGTTCCAAAGGAGACTTTGTCCAAGTGTCCTCCTCCACATATCGTCCAGACTCGGATTTCGAACAGCGAAGTGGGAAAGAGCGAGAGCGTTACGTCATTCCTGCAAGGAACGGCGGTGCATCCTCTTCCGTCGCTCCAGATTTGGATGATTACACGGTTGAGTACGAAGCAGTGGAAGATTACAACGGCGGGTCATCCAAACCGGAGGAATACTACGAAATCAGTGAAGAACCCGCTGCGGGAACGGCTCCAAAACCACCCACCGTCTCACCGGAAGTGAAAACGAAAGTGACAGTGTCCGTGTCCTCAAAGTCATCATCCACCACGTCGACGACATCCACAACTCCAGTCCCAGAAACTGTCGAGTACTCTTCGGAAGAGTCACAACGTGCCAACGAGGACGGAGTTGTTGTTTCGGTGGCCACTACTAAAAGTATCAGTAACGGGCTCGGAGTGACGGCGCAGTCTGTGGGCTCAGCCACACCCACCTCCCGCCTCAGTTTCAATCGGGCCACGGGATCGTCCGTTGTTATCGCATCCTCCGTTCAAACGAGCAGAAGTGTGTCTGCCAGCAAGAACATTGGGGATAACCTCACCGCTGCTGCCGAAACAGCACCGGAATACTCCGAGGAAGAGTACTCGTATGCTGACAATTACCCCATTTTGACGGATCGTAAAAACCCGAATGAACAAAGTGTCGAATCTCAAATCAAGTCTGGGGAGCGTTTCGTCATCTCACCCTCACCAACGGAAAGCATCATGGACAAGCTTGATGGTGTTCAAAGCGGGTTAGTCGACGGCGTTCTCAACGGCGGCTATCGGTCAGGTGAGAATGGTGGAAGTAGCACTGCGTCTTCTCCCGTGTCTAAAGAAAGCTCGGGTGCGGATGACCCGGGGTCACATCACACATCTAGAAAAATACCTAATCGAAAAGGTCAAGTTCCTATAGCGCACATTGAAACGTTAATCAATACGGACGACGCAATTCCCGTGGTGCATCAGGATCATCAGTTGTTCCAGCATCAGATCGACCCGGAAAGTTTGACAATTACGTCAACCTTGAGAACGTCAGCTGAAAACAACTTTTCTAAGCGTCCTACAATCTTGTCCAGCACCAGAACTGGAGGTGGCAAGTCCACTGGTACCAAGGATGACAACGGGGAAGATTATCCATCCCCCGATTTCAGGACGCCGTACCGCCCATCCGGAGGATTATCTGCCAAAAAGTTTAGCAGCAGCAATGAAGGGGCAGCGTCCCCAACTTCTGAGACGATTCTCAGCAAACTTCTTCCTAAGATTCAGTTCGCTCAGGCCAACCCGGATTTGTTGCCCAAAGGATTCCTTGCGTCAACGTCTCGACCGACGGTCACAGCAACGCCGCCACCATCGTCAACGGAGCGCCTGGCTTCTATCTACAATAAGATCAACTTCAAAGTCGTAAACGACCTGTTACCCCCGGGGTACAAGCCGCAAACAGAACCGACAACAACGACGACAGCTCCCAAACTCAAATTCGCACCTACGATTCCACCAACTACGTTCGGAGCTGTTCCTCATCATTTGCTTCCTCCGGGGTTTAAACCGCAAGTTGTGGAAGAAGATCTTCCGGCCGACTTGCTTCCAAAAGGATTTTCCTTGTCCACAACATCTGCACCGGTTTCCGCTACCGAAGAAGAGGAGCCTGACATCCCATCTCATTTACTGCCCCCGGGCTACAAAAAGCCTAGCAAAGTTGCCACTGTGACCTCAACCACAGCACGACCGGAAACATCCACTGTTAAACGTTTAGGACCCGTGTTTCCAACGAGACCAGGGACAGGAGCGCATCGTCCAGGACGCCCGACTTCTACTGAGCCACCGAAAGCGGATACACCTCCACCGCCTACTGTTGCAATCGCTGCGGGATGGCCGGTTCGGTCGTCCACACCCTTTACAGGTTGGCCAACTACGTCAACAACACCACCGCCGAGCACATCATCAACCACAACGACAACAACAACAGAACAGCCCACAACAACGACGACTCGAACCACCACAACTCCACCGCCGCCCAAACGTAGTCCCGTTTCAACTTGCCCCGATGGAAGTTGCAAAATCGAAGCCACGATGCGAATCGTCGGTGGAGTCAAATGGAAACCCGAATTGGCTGAAAAACGTAGTCCTGTTTCAACTTGCCCCGATGGAAGTTGCAAAATCGAAGCCACGATGCGAATCGTCGGTGGAGTCAAATGGAAACCCGAATTGGCTGATATCAACACGGAAGAGTTCAAAAACTTGGAGAACAATGTGAAACGAGCTGTGAGTCATCCAAATCAAAAATTGCAATCATTCTATTCTCCTTTTTATGGAATTTTATCTTATTCAAATTTCCAAAATGTCCATTGTTCACTTTTATTGCTTTCAAATTTGAATTTTGAATTTCATGTTTTCATTTTTACAGTTGGACGGTGTTTTCCGGTCCAGTCGATTGGCCCCTTATTATAAAGCAGTGGAAATCGAAGGATTCAAGTAAAAGCCAATAATTATTCATTTTTTTTAAATTAAAAGTTTAAATAGCACTGTTTAAATTTGAGGATGAATTGTTGTGGAATGTAGCCGAGGAAGCGTGCTGGTGGATTATTTCGTCACGTTAGAAAACGTTCACAAAGTTCTGACAACGGACACAGTGCAAAACCTGTTCCACCAAGCTTTATTTGACTCTGACCTTGGTGACCCACAACCAACTGAAACGGAAGAGGCGGCAGAACCAGCCCATGTCCCGAAATACGGGAGACTTCGTCTCGGAGCTCGCTACACCATTGACCCCCGCTACACTGACTTCAAAGGTAGGTTGCCCTTTTAATTATCATCAAATCAAGACCATTTAGCTCATTCAGGAAAAATGAGTCGCAATTACATAAATGAAGGGAAAAGGAAGGGAAACGTGATGCGCAAATATACTGCCGTAATTGCGAATATTTTGCAATATGCTTTGGTTTATTTTTGAGTCTGGGAGTATAAAATATCGTAGTTTGTGGATTGGCGAGGAGGTCAAACCACCTTCATGTAGAGTTGCACAATGAGGTTGGTTGTCGTAAGGTATCACTAAGTCGATGCGAAGCCAACCTACGCGTTCCGACGTAACGTCTACAAGTCTGCAACAACAACAATGGAATTGGCAATGTTTCGTCACAACTTCTTTAAGCAGTCTGCCTTGCTAATAATGCACTAATGCACACAACATATCAAAAGGGATTTTGCGAGCTGAGCTCACCCTGCAAAATGCAATATTTTCTAACCTAATGTGTATTGCGACTTTCCAACATTAGTTTATGCCAATATGCGATATGAATTTTGTTCAAAATGGCACTTCACCACGTTGACCACAAAGGTTTTTCAAACAAGGAAAAAGTGTGCTCATGCAAATTTTGACATGTTTTTTTAAATAGATACTCTTTTTTGCATAGTTTCATGGGACGGACGAACGTTTTAGTTTTTGTGCGGTTTGGTGGTGTCCAACGTGAACAAAGTGCAAAGATTGTTGTCCCGTCCCGTTGTAGTGTAATTATGATTGAAGTCTATGGAATGTGCTGGACAATGTGACTGGACAATAGGAAACGTTTTTTTGTCGTGCGAACGGCGAGCGACGGTTTTGGTTGTTCACTCCGCCTTTTAGTTGCGACGATATGACGACAAAAAAATATACCACACCCGAAAAGAGCATTGTTGAGACGAGAATTTGTGTGTGTGTGCAATTTACAACCCAATTGTTGAATGGAGGAGAGCAAGGCCATCGCAGACACGACTCAATTGCAAAATTCTCTGTTTGAAAGTGGTTGTGTAAAACAATACACTTTTTTTGCCATGCATTCATCCTGTAGACTCGCTCTGAATAAACCTGTGACGGTGTTCCTGGTCAGACAAACAATCATAAAATGGCAATCATTGCACTAATCTTCTTTCCATTCCACTTTGGTGACAAAAACTGAAATTGTATTTACGATGTAATTAATGTACATATAGTGGAAACAAGGCGCATCATCGTCAACAACAACAGGACGGATTTTGTAAGCAAGTTGTTGTTGTGGACATGTCCATTTTGGTAGAGGAAACGTAGCCTAAAATTCCAAAATCTTTCAAGTGTGGCGGTGCATGCAACCAAAAGTCATAATCACACACACACACACGTCAAAATTGAATGCAAAATGTAATACTACTGCAAAATCTGTAGATTTGCAGACACAGGGGAATAGAATGAGAAGAGAGACTTTTTTGACTCACTCAGCTTGCCTTTTTTGTTTAATCTTCCTTGTGCATCTCACTTTTTTATTTTGCACTTGGCTGCTCTCCTGTGAGTAGGCCAAAATACAGTAACAAAATAACCATAGGTGAGTGAGTGAGATGAGGCCTTTTATTGTGCGATTCTTGAGAGTCGCGGAGTCCAGCCATGCCTCTTTTGTGCCATTTCCCTTCACAGCACATCATAATGCTAACGTGTACCACGTATGACTAGAACACCAGAATGTAATAATAATTAAGCAGTTATTTTTGACGAACTACAAAAGGAAGAATTTGTATAATTTTTCCAAAAAGTTGTATGATTACGAGCAACGCAGAGGAATGGAATGAATGGAGGAATGCGCATCTTTCTCGACTTTACAACTCGAGATAAGGGAGCCGCTATTCCAATACGGATTTCCCACATTTTTGTCTGCTCAATTGCATTGCTGAGGCAGAATTGCAAACGAGTAAGAAGAAATACGCTAACCACGTTAAATAATCCTGTAATGTTTGTTAGGTGAAGTGAGACACTTGGAATTGTTTAATTTGTTAATGAAGAAGGAATAGGAAATCGTTGTGCAATTAGCTGCGTAATTGTTCTCGGCGATACTTCCTACGCTCCCTCACAATAACAATAGCTCCAACAACACTACAAATAGCTCAGGGCTCCTGACCTCACAACTGCCGGAGGTCACCGCATATACTTCAAAGCCTACAAAAAATGGACAATCCCAATGTGCCACGTTCATATCGACACTTTGTATTGACCATATCATCCATCGTGCTTGACGTGTCATTCAATGGGCGGGCGTGGCTCACACAAAAACCTTTACCTTTTCATTTCGTCATTTCTTGTTCCCAAATGCTTTTTCGTTTGCCTATTTCCAAATTCCAAGTGACAATGGAAATGAACATGGAAGGATTGAGTGTCCCGTGCCCCTTAATCACTCTCTCCCTTATAATGTCTTCTTATTTATTCAAGTAATTACTAATTACGAATAAAAAAAGGTGTGTGGTAAAAATGATAACTTTTGATTTTGACCTAAACCATATATTAGGTCACAGGTCAACATTTCCGCTGTAGAGTACTTGCCAGATGGTGGTTTTGTTGTAACCTATAGCTATACTATAAATATGCATGAGTTGAGGTCAGGGAGAGTGTCCTTGTTGTGGTGGCTGCAAAACTTGGAATAATCAGGGAAATAACAATGGATATTTATTTGGCAAGCAGAATTTTTGAGGATGGATGGGAGAGTTAAGAGTTAATGACCATAAAAGCATTTAAGAGTCTAACTAATCACCAATTGTTTAATACATTTTTATTGGTTATACATTGTGCATACTTGAGCATGATCTGATCACATTGCACATCACATTCACATCATTCACATGCATGTAATGCTATCAAGTTGCTGAATGAATTGAATTTTTATTTGCAGTACGAAACGGGACGGAAGTGCCATCCGCAGTTCAACCGGAACCACTCATTCCGCAATGGGGAATTGCTGTCATTGTCATTGGATTGGCGTCCCTCCTCTTCGTCATTATCTTTGGAGTCACTGTGGTATGACCAAAACACCAAAACATGATCAATCTCTCTCGTCAGACTCATCCTTTCAATCTTACTTACATAGCTAATATATTAATTTGACACTGGTTTAATTGTTTGCGAATCCCCTTTCAGTTGGTGAACCGACACAAGAATTCGAAAAAGAAGAACGCAGTGTCTCTGACTCAAGAAATGTTGAGTGAATTCAACAAAAGTCACATGTCCGGCGGCGGCGGCGGCGGAGTCGACAACTACGGGGCGGATGACCTTTACAACATGGACGACGTATGGAATGATAAGCAAATGGACAGGACATTTGATCGCAAGCCGACCAAGGTGCGTATCCATACGTTTAGCTACAAATTACAAAAGCCTTCATTAAGTAATAAACTATTTTGATTTAATTAATTAATCATTTTGGAATTGTGCTTTTGTCAGAGGTCGACAAGCTCGGGGAAAGCATCTGCAAATTACAACATCTACGACAGTTGGAAGACTGAATGGAATGGCTATTACTACAATGGCAATTATTATGGAGACAGCGGCTACGCCCCCAGTCGACGACGTTCCGACTACGACACCAATTTTTAGTCTCCTTCTATCTATTATCTCTAATTATTCTAACTCTAATTATTAATTACCCAATTTATTAATCAGATGGCGTATAGTAGTTGAAAAAAGTCCAAATTACTGCCCTGTTCTGATTGTCCTCTAGGCTAGGCTAGGATATGACATGACATGAGTTATTTGCACAAAATATGCTTATTATGTTATTATTATATCCTTTGATAATTAATTATGATATAAATATGATGTATATAGCGATACTATAGAAGACGAGTAGTGTAACACTGCAATCCAAATGCTATTTTGTTCGTGTTCAACCCCCAAAAGAACAACTATACTACATTTTTCATTTCAATTTTTGAAAAATTGTTCAGTGTATGTTTTTTAAAAAGTATATTCACTAGAATTGTGTTGTATGAAATGAGGAAACGGGACATTTCCCATCTCGTTTTCAGACTGTCGGGTCAACGGTCAACACACACAGGAAAGAAAATCCAAATGTTGTATATAAAGTAAATGTTGTGTTGCTTTTTTGTTCGAGTCAAAATTGAGTCAAAAACATGAAATATTGTGTTTAATTAATAATTATGAGTAATAATTGACAAAAGTATTGTCATTTGACACGTGGATCAAATGCACTTGCTTTTTTCTCATAATCATGAGAAAAATGATGATAATTTCTAAATATTGAGTCATTTTAAGTCGTCAAGGTGAGAAGTGAGACGATGATGTGGAGTTGAATGAATGGGTCGGGTCGTAGAAGGTCGTAACAAAGTCATAAAAAGGTGAAAAGGAATCGTTTTCAAAAACATTTGTCCTCTCATCATAATTTTTTTGAGACTTATAGACATTTTTTGGGACACTAAATGAAAAATCTACCGTATTATATGCTCTCTTTCAATTTTTGACGACGGCTGAATCATATGATCAAAATATCAAATTAGTGTAAGAATTGATGAATGAATCAATTACTGTCAATTGCTGAATAATGTTGAACATGCAAAGAGAGACAAAAAGTACATTTCTAGTCAAACATGCGAGCGTAAATGTCGTTTGTTTTTATTATTATTATTATTTGTTTGGTGTGTATTCATTTTCGTTGTACTTTTGACTTTTCAAAACCGACTGAAACTGTACAATTTTAATTAAATCTTTTAATTAACTTTTAACTGCTTTTAAATGGAAAAAAAAACGAATCATCATTTCAATTGTTTCAACGTGCCCCAGTACGCAAAAATTCCCATGATTACTGTTGAGGAAACTATATATATCCTTTATATATATTCTGCTATAATTTGTCATTGATTGTCATCAATCAGACAATCCTTAATTACTATTTCGAAAAAGATATAAATGTAAACCAATCATGAAAAAACTCGAGGATTGTATTTGTACTTGACTTGTATAGTGCATGGAAATTGTAACTATCATCCATATCAACTATGATAACTCTACAATCTCGTTGTAATCATAAAACAGTGTATACTCCAGCCCCGGGAGAAAAAGTGGACGAAAAACGAAAACCACAATTTTTTCCCCATTTTTTGTTTATCGCTTTGCAATGAAGATAAGCAAAAATGGGATTGGAATGAATCCAGGGGGAAGAGAAGGGAAGATTAAATATACGTACACTTCTATTATAAATATACAATAAGGAATAAATTGTAATATACAGCGAACGATCCTTGTCCATTATATATTCTTGTGACAAAATAAATTGTATTAAAAGTAAGTGTTGACATACGAAAAACAAGTTGGCTTCAATTTATTTCTTGATTTTAATTAGATATTTGTTTACCTTATCATCCGCGACGGCCCGTCGTGTCTTTTGTCATATGAAGCTGTTCCCATGCATTTAAGCCTGCTCTATGTTATCGTAGTCGTACCGTCAATTGACGACAATAGTTGATGACCATGGCCATTGTCGTCGGTGGTCAACAGTCCACAAGTCTAACCAAAAAACTGTCATTGTCAAAAAGTTGGAGAAGCGTCGCGTCGTAGTGTTGTCTTGTTTCTGCGCCTGAGGCCAAGCTGAGTCCAGCCGATTCCATTGAGGGAATTGGCTCATTTGAATTTCAGTGGAGGGATTTCACATTTCCCATTTCCCCGTCTCTCTCCTTCGTTTCGTTTCACTCTTCACTTGGCTGCCTTCAGAGGAGCTCCCACAATTTCTCTCTTTTTTTTTAACTTTTTAAAACTTTAACTTACTTGACTTTAACCAACTTTTCACATTTTGTCTCTATTTGTATAGTCTCTTCCTACCAATTTCCATATAAAATTGGAATTTATAAAAAAAGCTATTTTGCAACCGAAACTCATCGATTAGGAATACTAGCGACTGTGATTTAAAATTATAATTTAGTAACTTTTGTTTTGGGATGAGAGCGAATAGGGATTTCCGGTGACGTTTTTCATCGTTCATGTGGGTAGAATCCTGGAATCATGGTTGTGTCAACTGCTTTGTCAACGGTAAGTTCCTTATTATACTTTTTTCCCATTTGTTTGTATGATCATGATCATCCTAATCCTGTCACCTGTTGAATGCAACGGTCATTCTAGTAAGTAAAGTAAGCAGAATGAATCATCGTCGCATTTATTTTGGCAAACTCTTGTAATCTTATCATCGTATGCTTTCATGTTGCACATGCCATGTCCAGACCCGGCTGTCAATAGTCAATAGGCGGTCCATGTCACATTCGTATTGACATTATTATATTTGTCTCTTTCCATTGCGAATCTGTGTCAAAAGTTGTGAACGTCAAAACTTTAGGAACACTTTCAGTTTTGTCTCTGTCAAAGTGCTCAAACGCTATAAAATGCTAATCCAATGCGAATGGAACAAAACATTATTTATAGACTGGAGGAAGTGGAAATGACGTCGACGTCGACGAGTCTCTACGAACTCCAACGCAAGGTTAACGTCTGAAAGAGAGAAGAGAGAGAGCTAGGAAAAAACTTGTTTTTTCATATTATTTCATTATTATGGCATATGGCCGGGCCGGGCCGGGAGAGAAACAAACGCCAAGTCAGTCTCTGGTTGTTCTCCGGTTGGGCTGAGTTTTGTGCTTTGTGCTTGTCCCGTGTCGTGTCGTGTCTATTTATGACTTTGGCCACACAAAGTGAATTGTTCCTCTCAGTTTTTGGCTTTTCCGTTTTGCATAATGATAAGCTATATTAGTAAGGACATGTAGAAGTTAGAAGAGAAGAATCCTAATATACGCCGTGTAAATGAGTGACGTCGGTGTGGCTCGTCGGAGATTCGGTTCTTCGGTCGTGTGGTGAGTCGTGATCATGCATTCATTCCCTCCTGTCCTCGCACACACACGGCTTTTGCCCTTAATCGCACAACTCCATAATCACTAATCACGTTATTAGCAGTCAGTCACCAAGTCTCCGTCTCCATCCAGTCAACTACCAACAGCTTTTCAAACCTAGTACAAAACGTCAATTCTATCGTCTCACTCAGTCCGTTTAGTCACTCGAGAGAAATTAGCTTATCAATCAGATTTGCGCTTGAGGAGGACCTGAGGAACACAGGAACAGCTTGAAGAAACTCAAAAATATATACTATTTATGTCGATAAGAAATAAGATTGAAGGAATGGAAACCCATTAGAATAAGTTTGGGAAACGTTTTCTCCTATCATCTTTTACCTTGAAGTGGAAAATGGAAAATGGAAACGTTTTTGTGTATTGAATTGATATTGTGAGATTGATAAAGTATCCTAAATATCTAGTGATACAGTGATATATAGTCAATAGATTATAGTCAATCAGTCATTATAGTGGAATCATTCTTTAGTCGTGATTTTATATTTGTGCTCGTCAGTGACCTTTTTTCATTGGATGACAAAAAAGTGACCTTGTTTTGGTGACACGTTCACGACGATACGATGATCACTGTTCCCATCACGGCCTACTCGCCCTACCATTCAGACGCTACCACCGTCAAGTCGACCAAATCCAAGCGACCCACTCCTTCACAATGGGGCAAGGCCACTTCGGTCACTTCGGTAAAAATACATTATGTCATTGTCAACATTGTCGCTTATAATATAGTGATTACTAATCCCTCATTAGTAAGACCTTATAAGCAATTAGCCTGTTCTGTTATTTGTAGTGCATATGTGCAAATTTTACTATTACTTTATGCAAGCATTTAAGTATTTTGCATTGCTTGAAGCTTTATTGACATACCCGTCCGCCTTCTCGCTTCTTTATGCATTCCAATTCAATCATAATTTCAGTTTTAATGAGTCCGGAGCAAGTCAGCTGGTTCAGCTAAAGAATTCCTTTGATGACGATATAATTTTCATTAGTTTGTGCACAAGTGCATAAAAGACGAGTTCCTCCTCGGAGGAAGAAGAGGTGAGGTGAAAGTAAAGTTGAGGACATGTGCACGTGAAGCACACATGACGATGATTTCCTCAAAG
>JABASF010002833.1:0-12676 GCA_019776145.1 Harlomillsia oculata
AAAAAAACACTGTACATTTAAAAAATGATATTTCCTTATGAATTTGTGATTGAAGCACATTAATAAATAAAATAAATTATGTATTATAATTTATTCAATTTAAGCATTTAATAATTTGATTTCATTACAATAATTGTGCAAAGGTACTTAAAAATGCACATTTTGACCCGTGCCATTGTTGTTTGCATGCTATTGATTCAATTGACCAAAGCCAATGCAAACATTTCGGAGAATGCGAATGTCGACATCGCAATCGCCACCCGCATTAACGCGATAAAAGCTAAAGGTTTGTATCATTTACTAAAGTATGATTCAAGTTGTACTCAAAATGGATTTTTGCAAAAATGGAAAAACAAAAGGTATCATTATAATGTAATTAAAAATTGGCAATTAGCATGAAAAACTGTGTAATAATAATGTTACTGTATTGATGTGCTTTTTAGTCTTCTGCATAACGATGAATTCATAGACTTGAGCTGCAAACTCGTACTGAAACCGTATTTGACTGCAAAAGAGAAAGAGAAGGATGGAACAGTGTCAAATTACCCCGTGAAAGTCATTTGTCATTCTGAAGATATCATTTCTCTCCCGGATCCTGAAACTTGTAATTCCGTTCATAATTCCGTTTTTTACACGAAATCTCTAAATAATGTCGAAAGTCTGAATCAGAGTCGTTTTCAATCTGAATTGTGAATTCCGAAATAAACTTGGTAACCTGTTTTCTATTGCTACAGTGGCAGAATTTGGCATAAATCTTTGCGTTATAATTGAGTGTCGTTCAAAGACACCAGTCATGTTTGATTACGATGGAGCTTTGGTAATTAATCCAGCAATTAGTATTAATGAACTAAAGGAATTTAGAATGTCAATTAAGCAATGTTTTGAAAAATGGGACAGGCGGAGTCGAGTCTGAGTACAGACATGGACAACATCACTGGAACACCACATTTCAAAATGACCGTAACTTTGAATCCGTTGGCTTACCAGCATTCGGGAATTTATAGTTTTTCACAAGAAATGTTGCAGATTTTCATAGACAGTAAAAAAAATAATTGAAATGAGCAAAAACTGTCATTTTTTATACATAAAATTGTAATCTAATCAGTAGAAAATATTTTATAGAGAACTTTCCTCCATATCTTGTGTATTCTGGAGAACAAGTCTACGCTAGGAAATCATCGACTGGAAAGTCTTTGTTTCACTGTCCAACTTACAAATTCGATTCGAAAGTGAGTTGGGACAGTAAACATATGAATGGTACAAAGTCGACAGTCCCATTGTTGACAAGGAATATACCTGGGACACAATATTATGCAGTGGACAAATTCTCGGAAACGGACACAATCTATTGTCGACTTGGATCCGAATTCGTCGAGTTTATTTCCGAATCCAAGAACCGGGTGAATGATTCATCTTATTTGGAGCTGGATAACGACTCATCAATATATTTAACGTGTCGACGGGTGGTGCGATCATTAGCAACAATGGGAATGACAGTGATCGAGACGAAAAATCGGTTTGAAGCAAAAGTGAAACAAAAGTACATTAATCAATTCCCGTCAATGAACACGGGCTTAGAAACTCATAGATTGGAGTGTCAAACTATATCTAATTGCAACATGCAACGTTTTCCTGATTCCGGGATTTTGCGGTGCTTTACATCCGATGGACATTTGGTCACACGGGAATACTTGACTGGGTTTTCACGGAGAGCCTGGACAGATTCCTTCACTGGAAAGGAAAAAAATACTACGAATAACATTATCGTCCTGGACTCACATCTTATGACTGAAGGACAAGTTTTCCACAAGTGGGCTTCAGAATTAACGGCTTTACCCATCGTACTGGAAATTAAAAAAGTGTCTCTACAATTCGGATTCGAGTACAGTTTTCGTTGCAGTGTCATCAATTACTTCGGATTACAATTGGTTCAGTGGTTGATCCATTTTGTGAATGGGAGTCAAACTGAACTGAAACAAGACTCGGTTTTGAGTCCCGAATTTTTTGAATACTCTACAAATGAAATATCTACCCGTTTTGGGAGTCATTTCACAATGTATTTTGTAAAAGTTCATGTCGTGGAGGAATTTTTGAAAATCACATGCAAAATTGACACTTGGGAATCTCAGCTTGGGCTACACGACTCACTAGCTATTACAGTCATAAGTACAAACCGGGAATTCATTAACTTCCATTCATTTAATTTAATTTGTCTGACAACCACTTTTCATTATTAGAAACCAAATCGTCAACTGGAGAAGAGGCAAACAATGGACCACTCATTGGTGGGACACTTGGTGGGATTTTCCTGACTATGATTCTCACAGTCGCACTTCTCACTTTTCTCTACAAACGAAGCAAAATCAAGGAAACTTTTTTGAATGATGAAGACATTGAAGAATTCAAAAATGGGAACAAAAATGGGGACCCGTCCTATGAAATGGAGTCACTTCCATTTAACAGCAATTATGAATTGGATCCCAAAGATTTTACCATTGGTATAAAGCCCTATTCAAAAGAGCAAACATTTTCTAAAAAAAGGTTTTTTTAAAAAAACTGTACCCATCTGAATAGACACCCATAAACTACTTGGAGAAGGCGCGTACGCGTACGTGTACGCTGGAACAGTTCATGACCAACAAGTTGCAGTCAAAACGGTCAAAGTAAGTAGGTTTTTTGAAAATTGCAAATGTCTGCCGTTTCTTTTAATTATGTGAACTCATTAGATTTGTGCAGACAAAGGCTATCTGCTTGCAATATTGTCGGAACTCAAAATCATGTCGAATCTGGAAAAGCATGAGAGCATTGTCAATCTTGTTGGAGCTTTCATCGGACGGTTGGATCGAGGAACTGTTTACGTCTTTCTGGAGTATTGTCCTTGGGGAAACCTCAACAATTTCTTACGGGTCAATAAAGTCCGGTTTGGAAAGGCTGATCCGATTTTCAAAACTGTGACCATCGATGAAACCGGAGGGGGAAGAGGAAAAACGAACGAGTACATTCGAATGGCTGGATCCTATGAAGTGTTCCAAATGGAACATTTAGTCAAATGGAGTAAAAGCATTGCTGCGGGAATGTTATACCTTTCAAAAAAGAAGGTGATGCTATAAAATTATGATTACTATTTCAATTAAAATTAATCAGATGAGTTCACCAGAATCGTCATTCTTATTTGTCGAACTTGAAAAGATAATGCATGGAGATCTGGCATGCAGAAACGTACTCATCCAAAGCATTAATACAGTCAAGATCTCTGATTTTGGCTTATCCCGGAAACTGTACGATTATACAGTTTACGTGAAGAAACAACAGGTTTCATTTTCAAATTTTCAAAATCGTTTTTTATAAAAATGGAGTAAGATTCTGCGAGATAATCATTCTCGTACTTTCCACCTTGCTTAATAATTTATTGTATTAATTTAATAGCAACCTTTGCCGTGGCGTTGGATGGCTTTAGAATCTTTACAGACAATGGAATTCTCTGTGAAATCCGACGTTTGGGCTTACGGAGTTACATTATGGGAAATCATGTCACTTGGACAAGTTCCATACCCGGGAATTAATTGGTCAGTTGATTTTAACAAACTTTTGGCTAATGGGATGCGAATGTCCAAACCCGAGCATGCGACTGATAAAATGTAAGAGGGATCCAGCTTCAAGCACGGCTCCTTAAAATTGCTTCCTGTAAAAGTGAGTCCATTTAATTATAGTTTTTTACAATTTGATCAGATTCCAATTGATTTCTGCATGTTGGAACGCTGATTCTGCTCAAAGACCATTGTTTGAAGACATTTGTACATTTTGGGAAAAGGAGAACAATTACTCTAGTGTAAGTTTCTAGTTTCGCGTTGACTCTTTAAAAGTAATTAAAACTTAAAACAATGGGTTACTAATTACACGATTTTTTTTGCATGTTCCGCAGGTTTATATTGATTTAAGCGAGTGAACGGTTCATGGGATTAAACAATTAAAGTCACGATTAAAGTCGATTTGGAATAAAAAGTGATCACAGGTCACAGAGAGAGAGCGAGAGACTCAATTGATCAAGTTAGATAAGATAGTTGGTAGATCTCCACTACATCTTTAACTTCTTTATTCTGCCTTACTTTATGTGTAATCCTTCAACTTCAAAAATATAGGTGTAGAGCTATGATAACAAATTAAAATGGCATTAAGTTTCACGTATAAATTAAAGCTTTTAGAAATTCTACATTGTATTTTGTATAAATTCGTGTCGTCGGGAGATAGCATCATTCCATTTCCATGCCATTGGGCTTTGTCCAGTACCACCGTCCAGGTTTCAAACACATTCCAGAGGTGACAGAAAACTTTTCAGTCCATGCATAAACGTTTCCTTCTGGTGGTTTGTGAATATCAGCGTAATGAGTCATGGCGCAGACACGACAAAAGAAATCCGCAGACACATATTCTCCAGTGCCTTTCCATAAGAAAAATTTGTTGTACTCTTCATCATCTTCTGACAAGAATCTAAGGTACTGAGCCAGTTCTTGAGGAGAATCAAAATCCTCCACGTGAATGTAGGAATTTTCTGGAGCCAACGCTTTGTAGTCGTCCGGATGTGCTCCGAGAACCACTGGAACTACATTGTTCCTGCACAATTTCCCAGAAAATGGAACATTTATGTAATCATTCAATGATAATGATTTAACAATGACATCATTTCAAGTCGTGAACTCACTGAAGAGCGTTTCCAAAAAATTTCTCCGTGATGTAATCACGACAATTTGCATTTTCAAATGCAAGGTAAAATCGGTACTTTTCCTTCAGAAGGTTGAAACAAGATACGCTATCACCTTTTGAGCAAGTTAGAGTTCCACAGTCACCAAATACGTCTACTTCAACGTACTTTTTAAGCCGGGACACATAACCTAAACGATTGTTCACGTCATCACAATTTGAAACAAACATGGCTACCATTTTGGTTTTCCCTAGAGCAAAATCTTGCGCTGTGGAACAAACAATGAAGCGATTAAATATAATAGATTCCGATTATAATAGATTGATTTTAAATTGTGTTATATATGGATTTGTGTACTTTGATCTTTATGCCTTTTCCCCGGATCGTGGTAAACCCATTTGTTGTAAGGTGTAAAAATATCGGATCCTCTCCAGTAACTTGCCAATAGTTCATTGGATGTTCGAAATACAGCCGAAGATGCAAACGGAGATTCCAAAATGAAATTGAACTTGAGTGTTTTGAATGGCACTTCCACGACCTGAGTGTGAAAAGAGTCTCTGACTACGATCACAGCATCTGCATCCCGAACATTCAAAACGGTTCTGTCCATCACAATACAAGAGTTGAAGTGTCCCAAGCAATTCTGAATTTGCTTCCTTGCAGGGATTTTCGGATGACCCCACCATGTGAAACCGTCGTATATCAAAATCTTTTTGAACTGAATATCAAAAATTCAAATGAAATGAGATGCTTATAGAATTCAAATAACCAGACGTCGTGCCGTTGCCTGTATTGTATTTACCTGATTGACATTATCTGAATTGATTTTAGTATTGTTCGCAGCTTCGATTTGCCAAATGACCTGGGGAAGGAACCGATCATCTTCATCCACTTCGGGTTGTCGATGCGGGCTCCACAAACTCGACCCGTCGTGCCAAGTCCCGTTGGAATGCAGTAGCGGTTCGGTGGTTAAAGACCCCTTCGGGAAATCCAAATGACCTTTTCCCTCGGTTTTAGTTAGTTCCCAATACCTGTCGCTCACGAGCCTTTGTTTCGAGAGCAATTCAAAGTCCATGTAATCCGATTCGTGAGTTTGAATGTAACCTTCACCACCACCCAATTGGTATGGAGAAGCGACCGGAGAAAACGAGGATGAAAGCACACTTTTCCTTTTCGATTGCTCAGGAATTGGACTGTGACCCTTATTCCTGTTGGTCCCTTGTTTCACATCAGACATGTCCGGATTACTGTTGTAATCTTCTACTTGTGCAATGACAGCAGTTGCATTGTATTTGGAAGGATTGTTGAATTTGATTTTGGAATTCAGATCGAATCTACCCGAACCTCTGGTCACGGACTCAAAAATCGTGACACCAAAGATTCCAATGATCACAGCAATGACGACACATTTGACTAAAATCCGTAAACAAAAGTGAAATTGCATGTTGGCAATAATGGACTTCTTTCAACACTCACTTCACTTTGAGATTCAACCGAAGAGATTCCTCTTTTTTTCATTCCATCACGAAACTTTCATGCTAACAACGACGAGTGAACACTCCAGACTCCAGCACACTATGGACAATAATGAAAATGACACACATGACATTTCTGGAATTGTTCAGTTGGTCAGTTTGTCAAGGACGGCAAATAAAATTATTTCCTTTTTATATTTATATTCGTTCGTCTGAAGAATTCGGGAATTCTGAGCATTGGAACATGGACAAACCCGGGTACGGGCTGCAGGTGCTTCGGACCTTGTGGTGCCCGACCGGGTTACTACGGCTACGGATGAATAAAAAACAAGGTGTCCTTTTACTCCATGTTACACATGACTGACGGGTTTCCTATCCGTCGCTGGATCCGTCGCTACAGAACGCAAAATCAATATCAGCAAGGCGTCGTCAACGTCAAAGCCCAATACGGAAAGGAATCCTAAATGAAAATGGAACTCAACCATGCACTTTATTTCTTTTTTTTTGCAAATGTGGCACTATGAAATGTCACTCGAACTCACTTGTTAGAGCTCATGAAATCACTACTAAAAATTATTGCAAAACCTATTCATATCCGCAAAGACCCGATAACTGCATGGCCATTGACCGCGTTTTGGTTTTTGATTGTTTTTGCGTCTGCCACGTCAAATAGCGGTTCCCATTCTTCTCAACGTTACACGGTTACACTGTAACTGACTGTTTGAACCGACAGTTCACGTTGTTCCCCATTAGATTTTTATGTTGCGCTGTTTGCATAAACATTGGCGATTGGAAATGTGTTCCGAGAATCATTTTTGCTGCTGCGTGAATGAATAGGCAAGCAAAGTTCATTGACGGAAATTAAACGGTTGATGCACAGCATTAAAAATCAGCAATTGGCAGTAAAATGAAAAGGTGTAATCAAAACTTTTAGTATGCGCACATTTTTAATGAATTCCTTGACACGGAACACAATGCACAATCAATTGCCAATAAATCGTTGCACAAAATCATTATAACGGCTATTTTTAGTGTTCTGAACCGAAACTAAAAATGCAATTTTTTCTAACCCAGACAGTCGCAAAGGACATGCGACCAGTGACTGACGACTCCTGTCTTGTCAGTCGACATGACATTGACGAAGAGCGGATCTGAACTGTCAACAGGGAACAAGAGGACGTTTTAAAGTTGATGTTTATTCAAATGTGACATCCCGGCACAAACCATTGTCAAATGACACGCTACGATGGAGATGAGATTGCAAAAGGCAAAATTGCCTATTAAAGCAATGACGTTCATGCAATTTGCAAGCAAATATTACAATTTCCTTGAAGCCTCCTGATCATTATCTGTGATTTCAGTGAGTTTTTATTATGCCACAGACATACTGTACAATTGTTTGTGTTTCAAAAACGAACCTCTACTGAGCAAACACACTTGGTCTACTCTTTCGCTGCGGGCCGTGTGCGGGCTTCTGCTTTTCTTTAGGTATTTTCACAAGCTTTGACATGTGTTCAAATAACCAGACGCATGGCAGACGTATTTTTATAATCTAGGCCAAAATTGAGCATTTCATTCTGCTCGATCATGCAGAATAAATTGTTCCAAAAAATCGCACACATTTCCTCAATTTGAAGGGGTAAAATGCGTGGTGTAGCGTGTTCGTTTTTTGTGCGAATGCAAAAAACCACAATTTGACCCTTATATTTTGCAAACTTTCAACGATGATGTCAAAAATGAAGTAGAACAGGGTTGACATTACATTTTTGCCAATAGGAAAATCGTGGGTTCCTTCCGATTCAATTTTGACCGAAATCGTGTATTCCCATTGCAAATTCCTATGGTGAATATTATTGAAAACCATGGTTTAGCATCATGGTTCAGAACAAGGTCAAAAGGTCAGTTTGATGTAGACGTTTTTGCGTGTAGGACAGGCACTTGAAGCCCTTTTTAGTAGTATAGTAGTATTGTATTGATCTTGTGTAAAATTATCCCAGGTTTTAATAATTATGAGTAAACGACGAGTTGGAAGTGAATCTTCAGAGCCGGATCCTAAAAGAATACGACTTGAGACGAACTCAAGGTCACCACCTCCTGGACCATCGGACGACGACGATGACGATGAATATGAGGATGATCGTATTACATTTGAACATTGCGGAGGATTAGAAACTCAGACAAGGTATTTGATTGGGGTTAGTTGAGACGTTTGTAGCTAGTGTAGGTTGCATAACCGGCTTTGATTTGATTTCAGCTATTTGCGGACCATAATTTATAAATTCGCGAATACAAGGGCGTATGAAGACAATTGGGGTGGTGGAAGTATTCCGAAAGGGATACTGTTTCATGGTCCTCCAGGAGTTGGAAAGACAAGAATAGTTGAAGCGTTCGTGAACGAGCTTCAAGATGCTTTCGACAAAAACGATGAAGATAAGACGGTTCGCTTCATTCATCGCAAAGGCGGAGACGTTTGCGACAAATACATAGGGAAGTCGGAGAGCAATCTTGTTCGAGTGTTCGTAGAGGCGAAAGCAAGCACACCTTGTGTTTTGTTCCTGGATGAGTTGGATGGTTTGTGTCCAGTTCGTAGTGACGACCTGAGTCACTGCTACGTTTCAGTTGTCGACACACTACTGGCTCAAATGGATGCTTTGAAATGCGGAGAAGTGCTGGTGATTGGAGCAACCAATTGTCTCCAGTCCATTGATCCTGCTGTTATTCGAGCTGGGAGATTCGACAGTAAGATACCCTTTTTCCCACCGGGTGCCGTTGGTCGGAGACACATCTTGGAAATCCATCAAGAATCCTGGGACGAATTCCGAAAACCCAGTGACGAACTCCTTGATTATATCACAGCTCGAACTGTTGGATTCACTGGTTCAGATCTCGCTGCTTTGTGTCAAGATGCAACCGACGCCGCGATTGATCGACACGTTTCTTCTGATGTCGACAATGCTCATGATTTTGAAATGGAACTGGACGGTTTAGAAATTCTTGAAGAGGACTGGAATAAAGCGCTGAGTCTCCGACAAAAGACGTCTTCTAACACTTACGGTTCAAAACTTTTTCAAAGGGAAGCCATTCATCCTGCGCACGTTCCTCTGACCAAGGAATATGTCAATGAGTGTGTCCAAGACATTCTTACAGCTCTTCAAAATAGGAACGAGTCTGGAGTAACGTGGTGTTCAATCTTCTCAGACAAAGCAAGGAATGCCAATTTTCTAGAGGTACACAATCATTTTTACTTTGATTAAATTAATCGTACTTTAATGATTTCTCCAAATCATTTTCCTTGGATTTTCAGACAACGGTTGCTCCAGCCATATTCAATGACGACTCAGTGGATTCAATCCCAGTTTTTCTGCTGGCATATTACCTCATGTTTGGAGATCCTTATCATCATCATCGAGTTTTGGAACAGGTCATGTCATCCAATCGCGGTTGTATTCTATTCATTCCTCAAATTGATAAATTGATCCGATCATCTCCTGAAGTCGGGAACATCATCCTCAAACTCACTACCATGGACAGTTCAACAAATAACGTATTTGTATTAGCCACAACGACCGTCAACCCGAATCGACTTGACACTCTTCATCCCGCTTTGGGAATCTTTGGGGAGAACTCTGCGTTAGAATTTGAGTTTGAATCTCCTTCAACAGAGGAATTGAACGATCTCTTCAACGACGTGTTCGACAAAGCACCTGAAGATCTTCAACCGTTGATTGAAAAATCAAAGTATATTCAAAATTTCGCAAGTACCTTTGAAAATGCCGACATGGAAACGATCATCAATGCCCATGGCCGCTTGTCACGCTTCGTCTACTCTCAAGGGGATGAGCTGACAATCAAACAACTCACTGATGAATTGGCCAGCATTCGAGAATACATCGACGATGCCGAATAAGGAAGATTCATAAGCTCGACTGAAGTCATAGCGTCAAAAATTCTCCGTTTATAAATCATTAATTTAGAATAATTTATAGTTAACTGAGAATCCAAATTGATTTGCTTGTGGGAACAAATGTGAATAAAATTGGCACAGCAGAACATTTTCTGCTCAAAATCTCATGCAAAAGGTACATCCGTCCTCGGAACAAATGAATTGTGCATTTGCCACTAAA
The DNA here is from genome assembly GCA_019776145.1 of Harlomillsia oculata. Lineage (NCBI taxonomy): Eukaryota > Metazoa > Arthropoda > Collembola > Entomobryomorpha > Oncopoduridae > Harlomillsia > Harlomillsia oculata. The sequence continues at coordinate 10,299 of JABASF010002833.1, forward strand.
CAGGTTTTTCATCGGGAAATAATTGTGTACCTGAGATGACTTCTTACCACGTGGCTCATTAGATTCTCTTATAATCATCTTATCTTTGGCAATTAACAACTTTCACATTTCTGTACTCTATCAACAGAGAGACATAAGTTGCATGCGTGCGTGCAAGACTCAAACCGGAAGTGCGTAAACACGCCTCAATTGCATACACATTACATCACAAACAGGGATGTGTAGGAACATCTGCGAAACTGAAAGAGAGACATAAGGTGCATGCGTGCGTGCAAGACTCAAACCGGAAGTGCGTAAACACGCCTCAATTGCATACACATTACATCACAAACAGGGATGTGTAGGAACATCTGCGAAACTGAATCTATTGATTCGGATGTGAAAGTGATTAGTGATTAGCTAATTTACTAATTGAGTACTTGCATGTGGGCAAGTATAAAAACCAAAGGAAGGAAGGAAGTTAACATGCATTTTGTTCCTGAACGCAACTTGGTCAGTTGTGTTATTGTGCGCATGTTTTTTTGTGCCATTTTTAGTTAATTGACATTTTTGAAGTTGAATGAAAAAATGAATCCTGTTACGAGTTTACTCGCCACGGCGGCTTTGCTGTTGGTGTTGGTACTTGGAACTAGTGAATGTCGGCGTCCACAAGGGCCACCGAACCAGGAGCAAAATCGGTCTCCGTTCGTGACACTTTATGAGCATGAGAATTACAAAGGTAACTCATATAAATTGATTAATAAGTTCAATTCGTTTGCTATAATAAATTAATATTATTAAATGTCAGCTTGTTTGTGCTTTGATTTTCAGGAGAAGTGTATCATCAAAATATTCATCCTAAGAAATGTTCCAATATCCCTGTGACGTATTCCAATTGGGCTTCGTCCATTGCTCTTCATGGACGTTGTGTGGCATTGTGCAAAGAGTATGATTGCGGAGGAAATTGTGTCAACATTTATCCAAATAACAAAGGACCCATTAGACTGAGCAACTTTGGAGTCAACGATTCAGCCAAATCCATTAAATATTGTTATCAATAAAAAAAATTGCAAAATGAAAATAGAACTTTTAATTTTTACACATTTCATTGATTATATGACGTCATCATTTGCATTCTCAGTGGCGTGTAGGCCAGCCGCTCGGGTATGTCAGTGAGTTGTTGTCAGCTATGAAGACGTCAATGGCAACCGTGGATCATACCAAAACAGCGTGCGAATGAGTAGGGTTGTTGATAGTTTTTAAGGTACCAATGAAAATCGATAAAACTTTTGCAATTTTGCAGTCAACACATTTCTCGTTTTCGAATTGATTTACCCTAAACAATGAGCAGTGATTTGGAGTGTGAAGAGTTTGCATTGGGAGTTTCACGTTTAGGTGAACAAGGACCAGGTCTGGTGCTGCATTTTCATTGTAATTCATTGGATTATTAAATTAATGTAAGAGTTTAATTCATACAAATGGGGTTTGGTTTTAGGTCCAGCACCTCCGATAAGAAAATGGCATAATGTAGCGGAACCTTGTGTGGATCGTCCGACTTGTATTTTCTCAGTGTTCTCTTACAATGTTCTATGTGACAAATACGCAACGCCACAAATGTACATGCATTGTCCACGTTGGGCTTTGGATTGGAATCATCGAAGTCGGAGGATCATGTCAGAAATTAGATTTTACGGAGCGGACATCGTCACATTGCAAGAAGTGGAAAAACAGCATTTCAAAGGTCTTTTCGTTCCCCAACTCCGGTCACAAGGCTATGAAGGGATTTTTGCACCCAAGTCACGAGCCAAAACCATGAGCGAAGAAGAAGCAACAGTCGTGGACGGATGTGCAATCTTTTTCAATACTGACAAATTTCGATTGATCAAGAGTCATTTGTTCGAATTCAATCAATTGGCAATGGCCTATTCTAAAGGGTGTGAAGATATGCTCAACCGAGTCATGTTACGGGATAATGTTGCATTAGTGGCTATTCTGGAACCGAAACTCGGAGCTTGGGACAACGGGTTTCCCAACAAATGTCCAAAGATCATTGTCGCTACCTCACATATTCATTGGGATCCCGTTTTCTGTGATGTCAAGCTGATTCAAACAATGATGCTCATGGATGGACTCAAATCTATTGTTGAAACTACATTGAAAACTCCATTTGATGACACGTATTTGCTACTTTGCGGGGATTTCAATTCTCTCCCAGATTCCGGTACTTACCCACTTTTTTATCAATTATCTTCATACCTGATTATTTTATGTTTTTTAAATAATATTCAATACCCTTTCCTAACATTTTCTCCAGGCGTCATCGAATTCATCACCAATTCCCGTATCTCATCCGATCACCCGGATTTCAAAAACTTGAATGGATATAAAAAATGCTTACA
>JABASF010002834.1:0-12669 GCA_019776145.1 Harlomillsia oculata
TACTTTACAGTTTCCATACCACAGTATATATACTGTAGTATATTCTCCGTCCTATATAAGATTTGTTAAAGTGAAATCGGGAAAAAAGTATTGGTAATGAACATAATAATAAGTCTTGCTGGTTGAACATATATACTTTTTCCGTATAATGCTTTGACATTGTGACCCATTCCCACGATACTTCATGTTTTTTGTCATGTCATGTAAAATCCTTGCCCTATTCGAAAGATGTTGAAAATCATTATAGGATATGAATTTGATGTGATGTGATGTGATGGGATGTGATAAATGAATGAATGAAGGAGGACTGGAGACGAAGACGAAAATGCATTAAATTATTAAATACTAAAATTATATAATACTACGCTTCTGGTGGGCTACGAGTTTATGAAACTATAATTGAAAACTTGGAGAAATAAAGATAACATGTTTTTCTTATCAATTTTAATCATTATCGTGAATCTTTCATCCTCTTTGCATCCTGTTTAATAAATCTTGCATTTATTATCATTATCATTTTATCATACACGGTTTTCCATTTCCCAAGGAGTTTCAGTCGGCGTCTCCCGGCGTCTCCTATCTATCGGTGGTATTACAGCTAACCCACGTCATTTTGCCACATTGCAACAGGTACATTAAAGATGTATCAAGTAATTACCGGTAATTTCATCAGATTTAATTATACTTTCATACAATTAATTCATTTGATAGTTCGGTGCGTGTGTTGGCGTAGTGACGTTTGGTAACTCCACCTCCAACCTGCTACAATTCGGCCTCGTGTAAGACACACGAGATTTCAATCCTCCGTCAGTCAGTAGTCATAGTCAGTCAGTCACACGAATTGTACTACGTGTATAATTCGTCGTGCTGGTAGTATTAGTTGATTTTCGGAAAAATTAAATTACAAAATTTGACTTTCGTCCAACTCATTGGCTTATCAATCAGGAGTTTCGTTGCAATTGGCTTGTAATTGTGTACACTTTTAGTGTACAAGGACGAAAGGGGATTAAGGATTTGTCGAATTATTTGGTATCCATACGTTAGTCGTCGTCGGCGATCAAATCGTAAAACCATGGATTTGTTGGATCTTCCAGCTTGCACAAATGACTTTGAGGAACTCTCTGAAGAATTTAAAAACCTGACGGTAATTTTAGTTTTTTAATAAAATATTTTAATTTTGAAATGATTCGAAAGAAATCTGGTCTCGAGGAGACTACAGGACTTGATATGTCTGGTTTTGGAGAGGTGGGACTTGTTGAATGCTTCATCATTGTCATTCTTGACGATGAATTGTTGCTTCCGTTTGTATTTGAAAATGTATATAGATTGATTGAATGCTTTTATATAATTGCAGACTTTGCATAAGGAGTATACTCAAAAATTAGAAGAGTTAAATTCACTCCAGGCAAAATGTGTAAAGGAATTGGAACACCAGCGGTACCGGATGGGCGTAATTAAGAAGTCTACTAAGAAGTGAGTTGACAGGTGGAAGTTGGGATTCATATTTGTTTTATTGCTAGTCATTTATTGCTTTCATGAGTTTCATGCCTTTATGCTATGTATAATGCTTATGTATAATGCTTATGTATAATGCTTTCCTTAATCTGATATTTTTGTTTTTAATTTTCCTCAAAGGATTGCTAGCAAGGCTGACCAAGAAACCAAAACTGCTGTTGAAGAGTTGGAAACAGCAATCTCTCGTAGGAAAATGCAATTGTATGAAATGGAAAATGCTTTACCAAAGCCAAACGGGCTTTACCTGAAAATTATTTTAGGAAACGTCAATGTGTCCATTCTGAACAAAGATGATAAGTAAGATTTCCTATTATATTAATAAATAACATGTAACTTTTGAATTAACACCACATAATGACATCTGCCTTAATATGCATGCATGGTGAATTTTATTGATTCTTATTTTATACTTACGGATTACTTTTTTGAAATAGGTTCAAATACAAAGATGAGTACGAAAAATTCAAGTTTGTTGTGAATGGTATAGGAATGATCATTTCCGCTATTAATCTTGTGGCCAATTCGAGGTGAGTTGTATTTCATTTATTTTGCTCTAATGAGCATAATACATTAATTATCGACATTTTTTGCAGTAACTAAATTTACGTTAAATCTAAAATGTTTTATTTTTTAAATTACAGAGTGCTAGACTTGATATTTATGTTTCTGTTGGTGTGGTACTATTGCACATTGACAATTCGTGAAAGCATTCTTAAAGTGAACGGCTCAAGAATCAAAGGTTGGTGGCGTGCTCATCATTTTATATCTACAATTCTGGCCGGCGTGCTTCTCATTTGGCCCAACAACGTGGTGTACTATAAATTTCGGACGCAGTTTATGTATTTCAACTTGTACATTAGTAAGTTATTTATATTATAATAAATTGTAGGAAATAATGATGCGGCTGATGTACTGTTGTAATTCCTCCATATTAAATATTTAAATATTTTGCTTTTAGGTTTGGTACAGTTCTTGCAGTTTCGCTACCAAAGAGGTTGTCTTTATCGTTTACGCTCACTTGGAGAAAGACATAACATGGATATAACGATTGAAGGTTTCCACTCATGGATGTGGCGCGGTCTCAGCTTTCTAATTCCCTTTTTGTTTTTCGGTTATTTTTTGCAGCTGTACAATGCATATGTTCTATTCAACTTGAGTAGTGAAGCGGAAGCAACTTGGCAAGTCCCTGTCCTTAGTATGCTATTCCTCATTATCTTCCTTGGGAATATCATAACGACTTCGTTGGTTATCCCGCAAAAACTCAATTCGAAGGATTGGCTAAGGGAACGATTTGGTGTATTCGACAAGTTGCTTGGACGTAAACGGGACAGTTCCGATAATAATCTTGATAGAGACAACGAAGAGGTGAATCAGGAAGGAGAAGACGACGACGACGACAAGAAAGATCTATGAATATGCCATTGACACTGAAATTACCAAAATTCTGCAAACGTCATTTGATGGGATGACGTTGGGCTGTGGGCTTTAAGATTGAGTATAGCAGTTACTTTATACTTTTCGTTCGCTAAAGTGAATTGCTTATGTTAGGATGTGACTCAATATCCAAAATTTCCTGTGTAATCGTAAAGATGTAAATGGTATATTGCCAATAAAACAATCGCGCGAGTAATACGATTATTTGTGTAACTTTAAAAATGGTTGTTAATTCTTGACAGAATTATATTTGTTACATGTGAAATCGTGAGACTATACAGTGACCGCTGGGTCCCATATTTTCAAAGTAATAGAGTTTGTCGTGTATTTGACCACCTCTATTTCCTAAATATGTGATAACGACTTCTCACGACAACACTATTTGATATAAATGTACCAGGTACACATTATTATAAAATGATTATCCAGAGTTACTTATATAGCTTTAAGCAAATGAGAGCTGAATTGTTTTGAAATACGAAATATAAATACTATAGTACAGTTTCGAAATTTTCGCGGTGAACTGATGGACGTTGTCGCTGTGCAATTTTGTTGTGAAAACTAATCGTAAACGCAAAACGTTCAAGAAAATAAACTAGATACTAAGTTCAGGAATTCAACGAATACATTGATTTCATTTATTTGTATTTTGTTTTTCAATTGTCTTCGAGCTTATTAGAACGTTCAACAATTACATTATTTGATAAAAGCACATGTCTTCAAGACAAACGTAATTTATTTGCATCATTAATCATTAACATTGGTTTAATATTTTCCATTTGAATTTGTTTCATTCAGTCTTGTCAACATTATTGTATTTGTGTGGCTTTTGTCCTCTACTCAACTTTTTCTCATGCTTTTTACAATATTTGTCTAGCAATCGTCTCATAATTCTTATTTTCAAAATAGTTTTATAATATAATTACGATAACAATGATAAATTCGTTAAATTAAGCTTTCGACATTGTTGCTAGATAGTCAGCAGCATTTTTTTGAATGACTGACATTGCTTGTCGCATAATAATTGTCCGTTAGAATTGAAGGTACATATGGAACCATTTTTTGTGAATACATTTTAGTGACACATTTCTAATTGGATGAAATATGATTAGTTTAACTGGAAAAACATTCCCAAAGGACAGATTCGCAATTTACTTGTACATTGTACTGAAGTACGATAGAAAGCTTGATTTGAGTCAGTTTAATCTGCAATGAAATTCGAAAAATTGCTACAAACAAAATCTCAACGCGAAAAATCTCAAAAAGTTCATTAACAGCGTGCTATATCACTGAAAATTCCATTTGCATGATCCATTTCCATGACCACTACGATACGAATACGAAATACTTTAATGGTATTTTATGGTACTTGCGATTTCTGAATTGTCTGAGGATTTTGTTGGTTCAAGACGCAACGATAATTCGGGGTTAAAGTTTTATAAATATGTGCGTTCTTCTCAAAAATCAATATTACTTGTTATTGGAAGGCAATGGTACGATATTTTGGAGCATAATTCTTCATTTCCATTTTTGTTTTGTTTGTTTGTTTTGAACCCGTATTGAACTTTTAATTTTTGGATGTTGAAAATCGGAGACCTAATTTTCGCTTTGACTGCACCAAACGTAACGTTCTGTTTCAAAAGCTTTAATCCGGCATGTCAATTGACACAATGGGTACGACAGGTTTTGAATGGATTTTGGAAGTCACAAGTGATGTTCGACGACGACCCGAGGGCAACTCGGATGAATCTTCTTCACTTCCTCGGCTTGGCTCATCGTCGTCTTGTACACTGTAGGAAATGTTGCAGTATTCTTGGAAACATGGACATATTCCAAAGAGGAAGTGACAAAAGTTTTTACGAATTCCAAACCACCCTGTCAAAAACACGTCCATCAGATTAGCACAACAACAAAGACAAACTCCATAAAATTGATAATGTTAGCATTAACATCCAGAGGGATATGCATGCGTGCTCTTCTGTTTATAATATTAAACTTACATTTGTTGCTCCGTTTATTCGTAAAGGACATGAGTATTAAGAGAGTGTATGTTAAGAACAACGGGGATACGACACCAATGTACTTCAAGTTGATGTCTCCGTCCAATTTGTTGGTCAGCAAAACCTTTGAACAACGTGTAGAAGTGATTTCATTGTTAATCTACGCATAGTCTTACTTTTGTAGTAGCACCACAAACTTTAAAAATCAAATTACCTGAAATACAAGTACAGGAATTACAAGCAAAGTGTAACCAAGCGCCGAACTTGTGGAATTACGACGTTGTTCAAAATTAATTTCAGGTGCACGCAATAAAATCCCTGCAAAAATGATTGAGTAGAGGACTCCGACCAGAGATACACAGAGGAGAATCCATAAAGGAACGAAAACAACTTCCCATTCCCAAGTAATAAAATTGTCAAGACGTAAAGCAAGGAAAATGAACTGTAGAATGTTAACTGAACAGAAGAGCTCCAACTATATCAAACATACAATCATACAGTAATTAACATTGACTTCTTCATTTGTACCAATTTTCAAGGTGGCTGAAACTTTAATAAACTTACATCAAATGATCTATCGTTTTTAACGGCCCAAATGCAAATAGCAATTGAGATGATCGAAATAAAAATTAATGGTACGAAGACTAAAATCCAAATATGACGTTGGGATTCCAATTTGTCACAAACTAACAGTTCAAACATGAGCAAAAGTAAGTGTAATGCAAGTGTAATCATTATTGCCTTGTATTGGATGTATGCTTCACCCTCCATCCTGTCGTAACAAATACATCAACATGATTTATATATTACTGATTAATAGATCAAACCAAATCAACACTCTATAGCTAAAATAAAAATGTCAACGAAAATTCATCATGTTACCTGTAATGAGGGTGTCTCCACCATACAATACTGCCAACGAAAGCTCCAGAAACGACCATAATTTTCCAAAACCATATAGGAGAAAATACTGTCCAATAACTCCATGTTATAGTTTCGTCGAGACGAAGTGCAAGAAGAACGGTAAAAGTGAACAAGCAAGAATATACGATGAATTTACTAAAGAAAACAAAAAAAAAAGAGATTTATGAGTACTCATTTCCCTGTACTTGAATATAATATGAATTAGTAAATTAATACTATGAACATATGATTGATTACCTCGGATTGAAATCGTGGCAAATCCGCTCCACATTCATATTTTACAGAGAACACTGAGAAAGAACCATGTGACAAGATGGGATGTCAAAATGGTTAATTTCTTGTTAACGAACACTACAGATAATGTTAACAATTTAACTTTATCCTATACTACAATTGTTTTATCTTACAATATCTTTTTTAAACTGTTTAAAACTTTTTAAAACATTAAGAAGGAAACAGCTTCAACATTTGGTTTGAATTCTAATCGTAAAATTAGTCAGCATGCTAGTAGCATTATTCAAGTATCTTATTTTGTACGAAAAGCATCGAGAGATGCATTTAACTTTTACAAAAAGCATTAATTATTTGAGTAACAATAATACTTGATAACAAATCTTCCTTGGAAGTGGTTACAATTCCGCATTCTGTGAAAACAAATTATAATTTATAAACCTTTCAGTTACTAATTCTCATATTTGGTACACATTTTATATTTTGCAGGTTTGAACTAATTTAAACCTAAAAACAGACATTTTTGACACACACACACAATCCACATGGCATACTTCACACTGTCGAAAAGGTAAACTAAATGTAAAACAACCAAATAATAACTCTAAAAAAGTTAGTCTTACTTGTACACAGGAAGTGTGGGAAAACAGACGTGTTCGTTTGTACTACTCATAATAAGAGTAAAATGACGTCTGAAGTTGCTCTCTGACCCGAGGTGAAAGCACGTGCACTTTGTGTGCATTTGATCAAATGTATACAATCACTGGGAAGAAATTCTCATTCCACCATAAACTACAGCACAGTTGCACAGTGTAGAATCGTAGAATGTACATCTGTACAGAACGTTCAAGGGAATTGAATGGGGACTCTGGGAAGTAAGTGGGAAGGCAAAGAAATTCTTATTTTTAGTGTGGATTTTGTATGATATTTTGGTTCTGGGTTTGAGAAAGAGATTTTTGAGGAGAATTTTGAGACGGATTTGAACTTTGGAAGGCTGTTGTCAGGGGCCTCATGAGAGTTGGGTCAGGAGCCGCATGCGTTTCCATTTGTATGCACATCAACATGCAATCCACGAATCCACCTGCACCTCCACAACTCAGCCTGTCACATTTTTCATTATTCCCTTACGTTATTGGCTTCTTTCTCTTCTGAATCATTGAATTCGCATTACTATTTTTAATTGATGCTAGTATTATCTATTATACCAAAAATAAATGTCGCCAGGAGATTTTTCATGCTTGATTCAGTACTCTAAAGTCCAACTGTCCAACCCATGTACATGTACCCACCCCACTTACGCTTTAACGCATCCCATGAAATGATTCGCCCAAGTCTTCGTCTTCATTGGATCTTGAGGTTAAGAGGTTAAGACAAAAAAACGCGTCACGACGACATACTGTTACTGAGATACTGCAAGTTGGGATTTGACCTTTGCTTTGATCTTCCGAGGCGTCTTCCTTTCAAGTTCCCGAGGGTGAATGTTGAAGAGCTGCATGAGTGATGACCAGAGACCGGCAACTTAAGTTTATAGAACTGCTGAAATAATTAATTAATAATTTGATAGAAAACCTCAAAATAAGTTTATAATAATTTGATAGAAATTGAGTTTTTTCGTCATTTTTCCAATTTTTTGGAAACCGTGGTGCCTATGGTGCCCTTTCTTCCCGACATTCGAAGAGTTTGCCATATGTACGGAACTCCCGTGGTCACTAAGACACTGTTCGTCAAATGCAAAGGGTACCGAGGAGAAGAACCCGGGAAATGTCAATGCGACATGTCGATTGCAATTGCAAGTGCAAGTGGGTCTACTTTTCCAATCAGAAAATTTGACCTGAAGGATCAGTCTTGGGAAGATTATCTTAGAAAGTTGACATTGTTTCAACATGTTGAGCAGAGCTGGCAAAATACACAAGTTTACAAAATACAAAATACAAAATACAAAATACATATTCAAAATACGTTAAGCTTCAAATACAAAATACAAGATACATTTTGTATTTTAAATACGTATTTTAAATACTGTATTTTGAAAATACAATGTATTTTGCCAGCTCTGATGTTGAGGTCAATGAATTAAGGGTCCATCTTCGTGTGTTTAAACTGATTCTAATCTCTTTCGATTCCAAGTACATCAAAGGTCAAAGCAGCACACCAAAGTCTCGTTAACCTTAGCAAGAGTTCCGTCCCGTCTGTGATGGACTGGAAAGACGTACAAAGTACAATAAATTGTGGAATACTTGGGCAAGCCAAGCACCTTTGCAGCTAGCTCGTCTTTGAACGTTTTTACTCGTAACTGCAACCACGTCATTGTGTCTACAGGCTCAAAACAAGAGATATTTGAAATGAAATGTACAAGTGGATTATCAGGATAGGAACACGCCATAGTTTTCGTGATACGAAATGCGAGTTTCCATGAAAGCACGCAGTTCTGGCATTTTTGTACAGAAATTTAATCAGTAATTACATACTTAATACACTACAATTACCGAACCTGGTATCTGGTATGATAATTATTGCAACTGTCAGACTCGAAATAAATATATATTTAACTATCGAATAAATATTATAGTTTATTGCATTTTGACCTTGTAAATTAAGAGCTTAAAAGAATGTAAATTTTTGCTGAAAGATTACAGAATACGAAAAATGCACCTGTCAGCCCATAATTACTGAGAATTTTGGAAAGTATGGAAACAGTCATGCCATGCTCTACACATAACATAACAGATAGTAAAATTATCTGTATAATACTTCCGTTATCAAATTTTAGAATAGATGAAGCACTGATGAATTAAGTGTAGTTATTGTCCTGGGCCTGAGAGGGACTTGTCCATGAAACGTTTCTTGGCGAAACAAAGCCACCACTTAGAAGGCTTCCCATCTTCTGTTTGAAACACTTTCTCACAAACTCTCATTCCAGTCTCTTGACGGGCTTGTAGCAAATAGTTTCGGAGCATTTCTATAAATTCAAAACAAAGTTATTACAGTATTACAGAATAATACAAAGTAATTAATTATAACATCACAAAATAGATTAATTTATACCTGCTTCGTTAAAATTGCCCGGTTTACCATAAACGGGATTAAGCTCAAAACCAGGATCTCCGGGTATATCAAACTTGCTTATAGCAAGGGAATACATTTCTTGCAGTCCTTGATTCTTGGATGTGCATTTGGATAATTTTTTGAGACATTCAGTGATGTACAATGTAAGGTAAATCAAGAGCCGATCACTTGAATTCTACAATTCACATCAAGAAAACAATACGTCAACAATCTCAATCTAATCCATCATATTCATCCCTTCATCTTTTATCGTTCTCTTTAAGTATTCAAAACCATACCCGAACTTCGTATGTTCGAAATAGGACATTTGATTTGAAGTAGTACAAAGCTTCATCGATGATATCCATGTCGGAATTGTCTCTTGACGCAGGCCCTCGAACTGCTGTTCTAAGTGGAAGCAATGCAACACCCGCTATCACCACATTCGGATCTAACAGCGTTGAATGATAAGCCTGTAATGAAATTAATAATCAACCATTTATTCTTTAATAGAATCCTCGTTCTCGGTTCAAACTGTCACTAACTTTTAACAACATTGATGACTAGTGTAATAAACACGAAGCAGGTAAAAAAAACTGGGTGTGGTACTTTATGTTTCATTAGCAAGTGTACCCATAATTAATGTTTTTACATTTAAAAACAAAATATTTTTCTACCACGATTAAAAAAAACAAAGTAACTGTACATTTAATGATACCAATCAATCTTACCATTTTCCCAAACCCTTAAGTCTCAAGATCGCAACCGGAATGACTATATTTCTTTAACAAATAAAACACCTTTACAGTTTGTCAGCTGATGGTCCTTTGAGTACCAACAAAATAATTTGTGCGAGTGAATCGAAGCTGAAGGGCGATGTAAATAATTTGAATATTTCTTAATTATTACACCTTTTTAACCCAAAATCAATTTTTAAAAAACAGTTTGTATATGGTGCTGTGTGGAGTGTTGTGATTGCCGCAGCACTTGACAATACAAGTCAATAATTCTGCTATAGCCTGCATTACACTTACATGCAGCACAGCACGAACAACAGGGCCGCCCGCCCCTCAGCTCAGCTCATCCAGCCTCAAACCTCAAACAGGCAATGGAAACGCACACGCACACCACGGAGGCTCAAGCAAGTGCGGGTTATTCCAGTGTGCAAAATAATTGGAAGTGCACACACACAAAAATGGAACTTAGTTGTTTTGGTCTTAAAAGTTTTTGAAGTTAGCTTTAAAAATCGGCCAATTCATTTTCGTTTGCTTTCGTACATGTGTGTCTCAAATGTACTCTTTGACTTAAGATTAATCATCGAATAATCCTACTTTATTCATCACCTGCTGATCACTATGCGCTACGCTCAGATTGTGATGGGCCTTCACGGCAATGGAAAGGTAATTAATAAATTTGATAATAAAAAATTCTACTTTTAAGATTGTATTGACTGGTTAAAATTGATATCAACTTTGTCAATTCGTTTCTACATTGTTCTGCGGTGTAGATTTTGGTGATTATGATTCAGAGCCTGAATACAGTATTTCAAAGACGTATTTAAAGTACAAAATGTATTTAAAATGCGTATTTAAAATACAAAATGTATTTCGTATTTTGTATCTGAAGCTTTCAGTATTTTGAATCTGTATTTTGTATTTTGTCTTTTGAGGCTGAACAAAATTTTTGTTCCTCATTGGATTACTATACTATAATTTCTGGAATTTTCGGAATTTTAGAGCACGTACTGCAAACTAATGGCAAAGTATGCCGAGTCAAGAGGTCGAAGATTTCGAATCGTGAATATGGATGCTGGAACGGAATCGTTAGAATATGAGGATCCAATTGCTGATGTTCGAGATGTGATTCCACTGGAAGAGTACTTGAATGCTGAGCGAAAGTTTCCTGGTGCTGGAGCTGGGTTTGAACTAACACTAACGTAAGGAAAATTAGTTAACTAATTATAATGATATGAATCTATAATGTTATGTAACTGATGTGATCATCTGAAACTGAATTTTAGATACGTGGTTGATCATCCGGAATGGCTCGTTAAGGCTATGACGGAGTTACTAGACGGAGATTTTATCATGTTTGATTGTCCGGGACAAGAAAATATTCATGCTCATGTCAAATCGTTGAAGGTGTTCGCAGCCATGTTAGTCGTCAAGAATATTCGTGCATGCGGTGTTTTTGTGAAGGATGCTCGACAAGCCTTGAATGGATATGCTTTCATAGCTTCTTCTTTGACTCCTCTAGCTTCTTACATTAATTTGTCAATTCCGCATTTGTGTGTTATGATGAAAGTTGACATGTTGTCAGATTTGCAAAGGAATCAGTTACAGATTTTTATAAATTCGGAAGTTAAGGATATACTACGCTATGAAAATTGTCGTGTGGGCGAAACTAACGATCCAGAACAATGTTCTCTGATGAAAGCAGCTGCGTCTGCCGCCTATTTACTCGAGGGTCACAATCTCGTTCGCAAAAAGTATTTCATCATTGACATCCGGGACGAACATGGTTGTAAAGGCTTTCTTCAAGTATTAGATGACGTTATGGGAATTAATCAAGAAGACTCATAAAATGATGTTTTGACTTCTCACCTGCGGTTTCCAGTCTGAACAATCCGTTCAACTAGCAGCTAGCAACGCTGAACAAACAAATCCACTCGTATGGTTTAATGTTTAAATACTATTACAATGCTTTAATACTACTAATTATTAGGTACCAATTACCTTCAACAGTTGTATTAAGTCAAATCGTAAACGACAGTCAAATGAAATTAAGTGAGTGCTACATGTGTTTGTACCTTCTTGTTCATGCATTTTTATAAAATACAACTGCGCGGTTAAATGGTATTTATCATGCATTCAAATTCAGTTACGCACCGTAAACAATAAGATTATGGTTTTTTTTGAAAAACCAGAAAATCTTATCGTTTAATCAGGTGTAATAATAAAATGGTGAATATAAAAAATTACAAGAGAAGATCTTTTGTTATATTACGTTACGTTGTGTGAATATAAAATGTTGAACGTTCAAGGTGCTTAAATGTACATTCTTCTTCAAATTCATGAATGTTTTTTTAAAAATAAATTCGCTGTATACAGTATATGAATACGTGCGTGCCATAACTTCATTTGCGCGGTCTAGCCAGCAGCCTGGTTCATTATTTTTCGAAGTATCCAGAACTCGCCCATTTGCACAGCAAATGCAAACCTAAGAGCATATTCGGATTTCCCGACAAAATCTAAGATGTCATCATTGAACAGCCTGGCGATTTATACCCGGGTTTCTGAGAAAATCCGACAAACCTGAAAACACAAAAAATGGCATAAGTCCCCAGAGAATCACTCTTTTTCAAATTTTTTAATGTCAGCATGTTCCCCAGACCTTACTCCGTAGAATGCCCCGAGCAGCCTGGCGAAATCACTACCAGGTCACGAAATACCCATCGGGTTTTTGTACTAAACTTTGAAATTAGCGAGCAGCCTGGCGATTTTTTGACGCCATCGTATTC
>JABASF010002835.1:0-12661 GCA_019776145.1 Harlomillsia oculata
ACTTACTACGACGCTGCCAATGAAAGTGATTCGGAAGAAGATGAAGGTCTCAAAAGATTGCAAACGTTGCAGAATCTTCTCATATTGCCCCCAAATATCATGCCAAGCGAAACCTCAAAGGCTTATGAACCCACAAAAGAAGGAGCTCCAATTCACGTGGAACAATTCACAGCAAATTACGTAACTGCATGTTATCGCCCTTCTCATTCTTTGGAACTAAATGGCAATCGTTGCATTCAGCTGGGTCTTAGCATTTATGAAATTCCTGGAAACTGTGATGAAGGTCTGTTGTGATTATTAAGTTGAATTAAAGTTTTGATACTTTACATGTAATGGCACACTAACATAATTCACACTGCTTTGTAGATGAAGGTGTCAATGAAATGGACGGCGGGTTTGAACAAGAAACAGAAAAATCATTACCAATTCAAGGAGCGGATCCTACTGACGATGCAGATCCGAGTGCTGTACTTGGATTAGATTTATGTAGCATCCTTCTGGGATGTAATATAAGTGATGAAGACAGCTCCAAACATACATCGAAATTCAAATATGATTTTGAATTCATTAGTCAAACAAACGAAGGTACAACTACAGAAACGACAAAAGATTGTGCCAGGGAGAAAACTGTGATAAGTGGAATGAACGTAGTGCGTTTTGACGCGAGAAGTACTAGGGACAAATCATCTTTGGCTGCCATTGCTAAAGAATTCGATTTAGATGAAGATTGTAAAGTGGAAACCAATAGACAAGAGCGTGATATTTTGTTCATTACTGACGATGACTGACTGATTTGAAGTGAATTTTGAATCATAACATCATAAGACTAATCCTATACTTTTTGCTGACATTCCTCAAACCCAGTTCTTCAAACGTTCAGTCAAATCGTCAAACGCTTGCGTTTTACTACGCGTAGAATTATGTTACCGTAATACTGTTGTTATTGACATTTATTTGAATGGAACATGAAATAAACAGAAACAGAAGGTAAAACAATTCGACATTTCTTCGTTTTGATAAAAAATGTAGTACTTTGTGAAAATACAACAATAAAATCTATTTTAATTTTTTCCAAATTCTTTGTAACATGAGTATTCCTGCACAAGTTGCTCTATTCTTTCCAAATTATGAATACCGAAAAGGACTTGCAAAGCTTAGTAGGGAGAAACAAGCAATTGACCAGAAACTTCGACAACATAAGAAAATTCTCAGTAGAAATGTCAGAATTTTGACCGACAATCAGCGAGATGTCATCATGCTGATGAGGAACATTGCATTGGAAACACCAGTAATTTCATATCTGAACGAAAATTTATCTCATTGCATGGAATTGTATTGATCATAGACAGTTTATACATTTTAATGTTGTAATTGTTTTTCTATTTTACAAAGTTAAGTCACAGTAGTGAAACACGCACAAATGCTAGTAGTGGCAGTATTATGTCAAGGAGTTCAGCAAAAAGGATTTCCAGTTTGGTGTCAAATGCTGAAGACGTTGAATCAACATTCAAAGAAGACGACATGTCATCCCTTCGAGAGTATCAAACGAAGAAGATTATTGAAAGTATGAAAGTGGACTTTGAGGAGTTAACACCATCCACAGTAAGACAATAGACCAATTGCTTAAGAGTGAAAGCAAGGTGAAGCATTCATTACATAAACATTTACTTCCTCTTTACAGTTCCAGATTATCAACGATGATATAAACGGAAGTCCATTTCTCATGCACATTCTTTCAAACTCAAATCTTGTTGACATTCTTTGCGAATTGAAAACAATTTCTTACATTCTTGAAAATCCCAACAAGTTTTCGGAATTTCAGCGAAAGCTGTCTGAAATGAGCTCACTAGACGGCTCAGCTTCTCCTCTTAAATTTTTAGCATCCTATCGTTCCAAAGCTATGAATACGTTTTTTGCTAGCATTGCCGAAATTGGCAATAGAATTTTGAAAAGAATGTCATTGAGAGCATCCGCTGTCAACTGTACTTTACTGAAGAGCTTAGCAATACCAGAATCGCAATTTGAGCTTCCTTATGCCCCTTTTACTCCAAGATATTCCTTGTCTGGTGAACAATGGATTAAATGTAACGAATTTTCTATTCACACAACAACTGAGCTGAGTTGCATTTACATTAACCACGCAACCATTATTAATTCTTTATTTCAATGTTTCAGTGCTGATGCTTGAACTAGACAGGATCCAAGAATTGGTCCAAAGGACCCAAGCAGTGAAAGCTGATCGGTTAACCAGTGTTAAAAGGATTTTGTTTGCAGATACCGATGAGCTTTTGGAACTTGGTACTGCACATTCTAACCGCTCAGTAAAGAAGAATGAATCGAAATCTCAGAGTACCCCAAAGCACGTTAACTTCAGAGATCAGCATTCTTGGGAACCGTATTTGAAGGAATGGACAGCCAAAAATTCAATTTTACGCCCACCTTCGTCAGCAATTACCAGTGAGCACTGTAAGGGTAAGGCTGAAAGCCGTGAAGAATTGACTGGTTTCATTCAGAACTTAATCAATGAAATTGAAACTGTGGAACAGATGGTAACAACCAACGCACTTCTAAAGTCTATTCTAATTAGCGTCTATGATTTTAAACGAAGTAAACTTTTTCGATTTGTAGAATAGTGATGTCTATGCTAAATCCCAAAAACATTGGTGTACCTATAAACGTATTGCAAATGATATGCATCCGTTCCTGAAAATTCTTCGAAGACCCAGCCTATTTGCTCACCTTACGGATGACGATTACATTTTCAATGAACTAGAAGATGGTAAAGTAGGCGCAAAACGACTGATTGCATCTCAACTGAAGCAGACGACCATGGGACGACCGACAACTGGTGAAACAGAAGTGACACGTTCTAGTCATAATTCTGTGCATTCAGCGGATTTCAATGATGTCAATAATGCTGTACTTGTTTCAAATGTCGATAAACCCAAGTCACGATCGCCTCCGAAAGAAGATTCTAGCAGGAAAGCTGTTCAACGGGGTTCCAGAAATGTGACTGTTCAAAGAGTGACCTGTATTGCATGTCGTGCAAAAATGCGAAGGGCAAAAGAAGAAATGCTTAGCAGATGCAATGCTGATGTAATTCATTTTCATATATAATGATACATTACTGTCATTTTGATAATGTAAGCAAAACAAAACTGTTTATTTTCACTTCGTCCGTAGAAGGATAAACGCTGGACGAGGTCTGAAGAAGAGAAACAAAAGCGCAACGCGAAGCAGTTTACATCTTTAGCCCAGTCTTACAATACGGTGAGCATATTTCAGTAATTTAGCGTGGTTGTCATTTTTATGACACTGGTTAAAATTCTCATGCCATACATGTTTACTATTATCCAGGACTACAAAAGTAGTTTGACGGATATCCGGAGTCAAGTGAGCCTTAATCAAAATCAATCAGATACCATATCTCCTCTGTTGGTTTTCAAAGCCAAGACACTACGCTCCAAGAAAACCAACACTCCAAAGGATTTGCTTCACAATTCAACCATGAAGTCTTCAAGCGAACCAAAAATCAAGGATAAACATGATATACGCCAAACAAAAGAGTGGAAACGGGTTACATCGACTTTGTTATCGAAATATAACTTGACAATTGGTGGACCACGTCAAATTCTTCCATAATCTTTGGACTGTCATATGCACATTACTGTACTACAACGTCTTATAAATGCGCATTGCAAATTAACTAAATATAAGCGTTTGAACAAGTGGAAATGATATTACGTATTTTGATTATTTTATTCGAATTACAAACCACGAGATAAATAGTATAGAATGGAATGAATAAGACAAAGACGCATAGAAGATAGAACTTACTGCTATGTGACGTGTTCCTCCAGAATGTTCGTTCACTTTACAACTCCATGTAAAAGATTTTGAACAATAAGAAGTTAAGCGATAAGCGGCAAAGACAAAGAAAGGTTAGGTTAGGCGGGTTATTAGGTTGTGGATGTCTAAGGAAGCTTTTTTAATAGTACTGTCACCCGTTAGCCAAAACACTTTTTCTTAGGGTTTAGTCTCATCTTTGTTTCGTCTCGACTACTCTATTTATTAGGTATAGGCTACTTTGCAAAAAGCGAACAAACCGACACTCAAGTCTGAAACGAAACCTTGCTCACAACCCTGAGTGTAGGGTTTAGGGTTGACAATTTTTGCTCTCGGCGTGACTCATTTTCCAGAAGTGCAAAGTCTGGCACGAAGAATGGGTTCGTTATTTCTTTTGAGTGCCAATTGTCACATTCAAGAGCTTGGCTTTAATTACTTTTAGGTTACGAGCTAGCTTTTATGAAGTTGAACAATGCATAGGAAAGAAATACACTATTTACTATCACAAGTTAACTTTTTAAGAACCATAGCTGAATATTACATGAACCACATGAACAAACACTATAACCTATACGTTTACTATCAATCACACTGCTTTTGATTGTCACGACTGATGGGGTAACGTGAACAATGTGGTCCTTAAGAAACAATTATGACAACATGAGGTGAAGTCTCATCTCAACCTAACGTTTTTAGTTTCAGTTTCAAGTCTTCTTTGGTGGACTGATCAAAGCCTCAAGTTGTTGCTAGAAATACAAACGACGAGCAATTAAATATAACTGTGTTATGAATTACGATTATGATTAACATTATGCTTTCTATGAATATGTGAAGCCAAAGTCATGTTACCCGAAGTTGCTGATTTGCTCGTTGCAGTAAACTGATTTCATTTTCATGTTTTGCTTTGAATGCATCCCTTTGCTCATTGTGCTTTCTGTCAATTTGTTCAAGCTGGTTTTTCAATTGCTGAACTTGTCTTGACAAGTTTCGTTTTTCATTGGTGACAGCGTGGACTCTTGCTTCAATATCAGCCTTTCCAGATTCGGACATAAGAGCTTTTCGCATGCCGTACGCAGTCGAACTTTCATACAATCCTTGATAAGCTGATAATGTCATTCGGAATTCATCCCTCACTCGCAATAGAAGGAGACCACGCTCAGCGCAGTTAATGGTGATTTGCCTTATAAGTTCATCTAATTTGAAACAAGATACAACTTTATCACTCCATTTTAAAAACGTTTAGACTTGTAGAACATTAAGAAAAGTAAAATAACTTGCCGAAACATTGAGAATATAGATCTCGTCTAATTGGACAAATCCCAGTTTCTCTAGCTTGCTTCTGCTTCAATTTCATGTCCAAGTGCTCTTGCAGATTGATCACATCTACCCGGGTTGCAGGAACGCTGGAAACCTAATTACGATACGGCATATTATTCCTTAAACCATCATCCAGTCCAGACACTGACATTAGTTACAATCATTCGTTACCGTTTGTCGCCAAAACTTTCCATCTTCCTCCCATTCCCTAGGGGGAAGAATGACATTCAAGATTTCTTCAGTTTCTTTATTAGTGAGACATCCAACCACTTGTGGAGGTGCGATTGTCACACCTTCAAACCCTGGAATTACGGGACTTCGAGGAAACCCTGGAGCAGTGGCTGTGGCTGGTCGGCTCACTCCAATCTAAATCATTCCAATCATAACCATATCACACATGTCAATTGTCAATACTATTTTTTATTAATTACTATTACTTTGCATAGAATTGTATGCAGTTTAAGCTGTTCACTAAATCTGTGGCTTACGGTCTGTGGTAGGACACTAATTTTATCATGGACCGTCACCAAAACAGGATTCTCATATTTTACAAGTGTAGTGTCAGTGGGAACCATCTTTTCAGGCATTTATTTTGATTATGATTGTATTTTTTATAGCTTTTAATTATAAAGCTTGAATTCGTTTATGATTGTGTCGTCAGTTTTACTCGTTTACGTTTTGCATGCACCACCGTTTAATTCTATAGCACTCACGCACGAACACCTTTTAACAAGTATGCAAAATAGAGTGTGTGCGTAATAACAAATGGAATATTTAACATATAAATGTAACTTGTACTTATTTCGAACAAAAATTGCGATTTTACAAAAAGTGAGTAAAAAATGTCCATGAAATAAAAATGTTTTTTTGTTAAATCAATAAAACGTTCCCCAAGCCCAAAAGGAATGGAAGCCTGCGCTCTCTATACGGTAACATGCAAGCTATTGGGACAGGCTGCAACCTGGTCCTGCACATCCCGTGCGGCAGGATTTGCATTCGAGTCGTTGTTCCTTGTAAAGACTTGTCGGACACGGAGATTGGATTTAAAAATTTCGTAAATTAATTTAAATAAAATTTTAATTAGGGGTGCAAAATTCCTTGGATTTGCGTTCCAGGGACTCTCATCTGAAGACTGTATTTCCCGGCTCCACTGTGGATTTCATCAAGGGTGCAATTACTTTCATCACTAGCATAGCTGTAAGTTGGATTTTTTTTTATTAAAATTGATAAAATATCGTATATTTTGTCTTGAATTTTATTGAACACGTGATTGGGAAATGAATGAAAGTGGCTTTTGGATTAGTGATTAGTGTAGTGATGTCATATTTTTGATTCGAATTGAAAGAGACATTTTTGTAAAGATGGGAAAGATTATGGCATTGCCCATATGATTATGATGTAACGAACAATGTGTCTGATTTTGTCCGGTACAAAGTACTATGCAATGCTACAATTTTGCTTAAGTTTTACCACTTGTGGTGTGGTCTTGCCGTTGCACAAACACTTCTTATTTACAAGTCGTTTTCTTAGTTTTTGGTTATTTTAAGATTTCGATTTGATTACTTGAAATCAAATTGATTTGTTGAATGTGTAATTATGATTTTACATTTTTATGTTTTTATAGATGCCGAGACCTAAAAGAAAGCGCCGATCTTCCTCATCCCGGGATCGTGGTAGGAGCAGATCTAATTCAGATTCCATAAGCTACCATCACAGCCGAAAAAGACGTCGACATAATCATAATCATAACCGACACGTAACGTCGACACCGACGCCGACAGTGGACGAACGGATTCCTGAACGATCCAGAACACGTACTCGGTCCAAAGATCAACATAAGCGAATAATGTAAGTCGTAAAACATTTTTGTGCTTTTAAAATTTTAATCATTATTAAATATATGCTCCAGTTTAAACAATCATTGCAATCACAATCACAATCATATCTGCCTGGCTGCTGTGTACTATACTGTAAAGATAAATGTTGTCGTTGTCTACTTTGCTTTTAGTTTTTTCAGTTGAATTTTTCATTTCCCTTCAACGCTACCAGTATACAAAATCAATTTTATATTGGTATTTTCAAATCAAGGGAAAAAGTAAATGTTCCATCTTTAACGCACTAATGACAATGCTATTGTATTGGTGTATCCTGTCGTTGGAAACATTTTTAATACATCACATCAGTCATACTAGATAGCTATAGGTCATTGTGTTCTCATCTTTGGGTTAAAATCCAACTAGTATTGCATTTTTTTATAGAATAATGAAGTAATATTAAGAATAGAGGTTAGTGACGAATTTGATACCGGTAAAAATTCTCAACTACCCGGAACATTGAAGTAGAACAAAACGTTAGTAGGCATTGTCACGTGGAGTTGCGTCACAATAATACTGCGTGCGTTTGTTATTCGCGATTCGCAAAGTCGTCGCAACAGTCAGCAGTACAACAAACGTTAGCTTTAACGCACATAACGTGTTCATGAGTCACAATGTCGTTTCCTATATAAAAGGAAAATAGCTGTAGGCATTTTTGCCATTTTTGGGAACTTTGGCAGTTGGCACCGCCTCATAAATTGCTTAATGTATTCTTCAGGACTGAAACCCAGTTATCCCACACTGTTTTTGAAGTACTAGACAGGTCATTCTTTGGAATTTTTCTTTCATTTGCTGAGAATTGTACGTACATAGTTTAGGATTCATTCGGGATTCTTGAAAGGATTACAACATTACAAGTTTTATCAAAGTAGTTTTTCCGTTCGATTGTTTTCATAAGGTTAAAGACGTTCTAAATCCTTGACGTTTTTCAAGTAATGCCTTTTCAATGTAAATCATCATTCCTGAAGCTGAATCGGAGATTCTTAATAGTAGAGGACATGGTCATCATACTTTTCCTTTCCAAGGAATATTTACATGATTCAAGTTCTGCTTTACTAGGTAAATTACCTAGCCATTTTCAACCTTTACAGCGACCATCATCATCTTTTTGGCTTGTACTTCGTCTGCTTTGTTCGCAAAGTCTTTCTAACATCCTCGTGTGCCCTTGCTAATGTTCCACTTTTGTGAAGGTCATAAAGGAACACCAAGCTTTACTGTTGTTTTTCTATTAAATCTCTCATTATTTCATGGTCGTAGTTTCGCCAAAGGTAATCACTGCGGCCGCCTTTGTCACGTCTGTTGATTCTAAAGTCACCCCACCCGGCATGTCGGCACAATCATGCAATGTTTTTGCTGTATATTTCATTGAAAAACAAGTGATGATTTTTAAAGTCTTCAAATCGTGAAAAACTGTATGAAACTTGATGATTTTTCCTGTATGACAATTTCATTACATTTAGTCCACTTCTTTGGCAGGGCTGTGTACATTTTATGACAAATCATCAAACCGATCGTGAAAATTGTAGTGATTTGATTTCCTATAATTACTTTCAGTTCCGCTTTCTAACGGGAACAATGAAAAGAAGTTTAGTGGTGTGATTAATTTATCGAGGGTCAATTGCCGTTGCTAATGTGTGTCCTGCAGTGCACTGCCCACCTACATGGGAAGTCAATGAAAGATGATCATTGTTCCGATTATTGTTGGGTTGGTACTTTTGTGACAGAGCGAACTCACTCGTGTCTGACTTAGAATTTATCTAAATATTCTGTTTGGTTTTCCCATTGTAATTTGGTATGTACGATTCATGCAGTTGTGGTGGGCACATTAAGGACTTCCGAAGACTGATGCGTTTTTGTAACCTTGATTTGCTGTCGGCATCCACCCTAATCGCAATCATGCAATTGAACTATTTATGCAGTAAACTTTTGGCTCGTAGATTGCTTCCATCCTCTCTAATTTCACTAATATGACAATAATAATGAACACAATATTCGTGTTTGCTGTTCCCGATGTGATAATTTTGAATAGGAAATTTTATGATTTCTATCAGTTATCAGTTCAATCGGAATCGGATAATGTAATCATTATTTTTATTAGTTCAGTTTTTACGTCTTGTGCCCATATTTTGGGTTCTCGGAAGTAAAAAATAATATTAATATGGTTGAGACATTTAGAGTCTTCTAAGTAGTTTTTTCACGAGATGTGACTTCTTGAAGGATTTCTACATTAGTTTGGTGATACTATGAAGTCTGTTAGCTATTGCTATGCAGTATACACATGCTAATTTATTGATATTTAACCTTATACCAAATATAAAAGTCAAATTGTTGAATGCAGACATGTTTCATTCCGCCGATTCCTTTCTGTTTCGTCTGAGCCACAGTGCGTGCCATATTGAGAAGTAGCCCTTGTTTCTGCTTTGACTACAAATTAATGGCTGATATCGTACGCAACTCAAGTGTCTCCTAAATGAAATAGCTGAGATTGAGATGAGACAAGTTCAAGTGTACCGTATAGATTGTTCTTTGTTTAGGTTTGTGTCGTATATTTTATTCACACCATGATGGTGACCGCAGTTGGATTGTCGAGACTCTCTGTCCACATTTGGAGCTTCGAAATATACAATTACATCTTTTATCTTTGAGACAAATTGGTAGTAATAAAGGTTAAGTTGAAGGTGATCATATTATTATTGTTGTGTACGTTGTGTGGAGACAAATTTAAAAAGACGGAAGCTGACGATTATTCAATGTGCGATCGAAAGTCGGATCTAAATCAAATCATAACTTTTTCTCTGTAGTCCTTAAGGTCAATGGTCCGGTCCTGTCGTATTATTCGTCATTTGGCATAAGGAAGATTCGAATAAAATGCTATCAGATGGTTTTATATGGGCATCCTCATTTATTTTCTGTTTGGGCGATAGCGGGTGGTGCTAGAGTTGTCGCCCTTTTGCCTCAGCTGGAAGTAATCAAGAAGGAGGTGTGATTATGAACTTGCTAAATATTTTTTTATCCGTTGAAACTCAATGGTTTGCTTTAGGTTTAAGTCTTTTCTGTGTATTTGTAGCGATTCACACTATTCAGACTATAGAAGGATATGTCTAATTATTCTGTTGACGACGACGTTTTATGCTTACTTTGTTCTCTCCAGCATGCCCTCGCCCTTACTGTGTTTGCTCTCTCACTCACTGCTGCTGTCATGCATTTCCGTGCAGCCACATGGAGAGTTTAAGTTTGGAGAGATGACGATGATGACGCAAACATCAGGCAATTGCAAATGAGACAAATCAAATCGGTTAATGACCGTTTCTATTGATAGAATACATGTTATGCGTTTGCTCAAAAGTTCATTAGCTTTCTGTTTGTTGTGTTTGAGTTGAGAGGAAGTGATTTTTGTAAATTACCTGACTTGTTCTTTCGCCAGTTTGCATACCATATACATTCTTCACATAATTTCATAATAATGATAATAAGAGAAGTATTAGTTTGCTTCTAACCCTTTGCTTTTGTTACCTTGTACATATTGTGTTTAGTCTTTTAGTAGAATGAATAGAAACCATTCATATTAGGTTATTAAAATATCTATATTTTCCATGAGTTAAATGAAAATTATGCTTTTATGTTGGTTGACCCTCAGGCAAGGTTAAGTGTTATTATTATTACATTATTAGTTTGTTACCTCGGTGTACAGCATACTTTTCGTGTACGCCCACGTGGAACCCACTACTTAATATAATTGTTTATGACAAGTACGTTTAGTATATGTTATCCCAAAATTTTGGGATACACATGATTGACAGCTGCGGCATCTTCACATGTGTATTTGGTATGAAGACGTTGTTGGGTGACATCGTGTCTCGTACAATGCCAAACCTTTTTGCTAAAATTCAAGACAGACTTTTGACGAATTTAGCCGACGACCCTCAATCTTGTTAGGTTTGTGGTTATTATATCGCAGGACGTGCCAAATTAGGTCGTACTTCGCAGTAATCATGGAAAAGTACGATTACGCTGCGCTGTTGCAGACTCATTGGATTAACAAGTTTCGATGTGACATTTACTATCGTCGTTTGATTACCCAAATTTCAAGTGCTGAAACTGCATTTGCTTTAGAAGGCGGCAATTTTATGCTGCGTTGTCATCCTTGTTGATAGTAGATATACAGCTGCAATTTCCCAGATAAGATGCACTCTATATGTGGAGCAGCTTGAATGAAGAAGCAGCTTCGTTGTTTGTTTCGTTTTTCCCTCATGCATGCGAGGAATAAGGAATGCAGTTTTGAGTTTTTGTTCCATTCATATTGCAATAGGCAATAAAATATAAATTGTATTTCAAACAATGTTCGTGGATGAAAGGGAAACGTTATTTCAGATACTATTATGCTTTATTGTGACTGCAAACCCTGAGATCAGANATTGTGACTGCAAACCCTGAGATCAGAAAAGTTGATAGACCTTCGGATAACATTTTAAACAGTGTACGATTCAAACTCATCCAATTGGTTTAGATTAAAGAAGAGATTTAAAAAATGATTTTTCTGCAAGTAACTATGAACTTACTATTACCATGAAGGTCAATATACCAAAAGTAAATTGCGTATTATTTATGATATTTGGTGTCAGGTGACGAGGTGACATCAGAAAACATGGCATATTTATTTGGAAAACGACAATTTATTACAATAATATTATGGTAGAAAAATTGCGCAGATTTTCAATATTTGATTTAAAAAAGCATTACGTTACGTCGTTACTGGACTGTTTGATTGTCAAGTATGACTGATAATAACGTGATAACTAACCATAAGTGTCTGCGTCTGTAAGTTTTTCACCAATTACACATCATAATTCAGAGTAGTAGCGATAACGTTACAACAGATTAATAAATTAAAATAAATAATGTGTAGCGTAGTGAAGTAGTGATTTTGATATTGGACAAGGTTTACAATATTTACAGAAGGTCACATTAGATGCGATCATTATTTTTATTAGATGCGGTTCAGGATGATCAACATTAGTTTAAGCCGATTTTGTGACAACATCAGTTTGTTGTTATGATGCGGTTTTGATTATTATGCATGTATTGAAGAATTTGATTCGATGTTGAGACAATGACATTATAATATTGAAATTACAAAATAACGGGTTCGTAATATTTGGGATGACTTAAAGAAACACGGGCGTGCAGTGAATTTTAAATCACTGTTGGGGTTTGAGTTCACTTTTCACCATTTCAAAGAGTGGAGTTAAGACGTTGAAAGAGAGTGTAATTGCTAAAATAGGAAAGGCAAAGGGTTGAAGAGCACGTCGATGAAGTTGAAGTACTGCACAACAAGCTGTGGAAGAAGTGAGAAGCATGAATTTTTGCCTGAGGAACAAAAGGCATGCATTGTGATTTTGATGCTGGCTGTTCTCATATTCTTTTGTGGTGGTTGTGTAGTTGTGTAGCGTTTACTGAGTGTGTGGAGTCCGCAAAACACCCCGCTGCTGCTTTAGTATATTTTGCAGTAATGCATTTTGGCATTGGGAGTAGAGTGAGTCTTAGTCAGTCGCATCAAAGCATAATAGTATCTGAAATAACGTTTCCCTTTCATCCACGAACATTGTTTGAAATACAATTTATAT
>JABASF010002836.1:0-12660 GCA_019776145.1 Harlomillsia oculata
TTGTACTTATCATTGCAACCCGGAGAACACGTAGAGAACGCCATAACGATAGAGTCGCACAATACCCCTACTACTCCAATTACTCGGATTACTCAAGGAGTCTGTACTCAGCGAACACAGATTACAATCACGGTAATAGTAGCGTGATTATACCGAAAGCAAAGTCTCCGTATTTCGGTGCTCCACTTCCCTCTAATTATGTCTACAATTACAATGGTAGAAATTACCAACAATTCTGATCCCAATCGTTGCTTTCCACTTAATTGTGCTTTGTGCAATTCCCAGAACCTCATTCATGTTCATATAACAAAACTCTGTTAATATAATTCGATCCTAACTTTATGAAATGAATGACATGACATTATATTGTCGAATTGTCGCCGTCGGCAGATTTTCAACCCAATTACACGTCTAATCATGATTGATTGATTAATTGTTAAAGCCTTTGATTGTAGTAGCGCAGTAAAAACGTTTCGTCCACAAAAGTTTGATATAAATTGTGTGGCCTTCAGATACGGTACATCAAACTGAAACCATATGCTATGGCACCAGTCGCATATTGCAAATTGTAAAGTTAATTAAATTGTAACAATTCACAATGCAAAATCAAATACAATGTTTCGGTTTCATAAATGGGTGAGTGCAAATTTCTGTTGCATTAATGTGATTTTCAAAAAGTTTATCACAATTGCACCACTCATGTTCAATTTACTTAGACAATTTACTTTTTAATATGAAAAATGATGCAATTTTAATGTCACTAACAAGCTCACAATAATATCGACATTATATGCCAATTCCTTGTTCTTTCATGATAAGGAAAATCAATAAAGCACAATATGTACATGGATTAAGAATTAATAATGCTTGCAGGGTTGCTATTTCGTTGTCTGTAACATGAAAGATAACTAGAAGACCGATTCAGACCATTTCATTTCATAGGCGACGACGCGTTTCTCTGTGTGTTCTTTAAACAAATCGAAGCCTGATGCAGAAAGTGGATTCCGGTAAGCAAAACTTACATGCATGCATTTTTTGATATACTTTGTTTTGTTAATCGTATTGCGTTTTTGTAAGACTGTTTATAATTGCAACATTAATGTTTCAGTGGCATTTGCGTACTCGAGTGATGACAATGGAGGTCATGTCATTGAGAGTGTTGGCGTGTGGTCAACTAGTGATGAAGAAGTTTCAACTACTGAATCAGACAGGTTACCAAACAGTGGAATCAATGTACACTTGCTCATTATCGCAGTATCTGTCATTCTCGTCCTTGTTCTCCTCGTTTTACAAGTCATTGTGACTTGTTGTCGTCGACGCATGGGAAACAAGTACATGAAACAAATGCATGATCAAGGCTATTGTGACAGAAATCACAAGTATTTGCCCCAAAGGAATACTGCGGGGTCACTTGATACAATATCAGCGTCAGCTACCGAAACCGATTCCAACACTGGAATGTCGGAAGTCAGACCAGAATATGAAGGTCCAACTTTTCCTAACTTCAACAACCGTCTGAGAAACAATGTTTTTCTTGGGTCCAGATCCTCCCTTACTTTGCCACCAATGCGTAAACTGTAAATCAAATGTGTAATCTTGCATAATTTCATTCCAACCAACTCTGGATTTATTTGTCTATAATGAATAACACGCCTGTAATCCTTCATATCGTATTATCGCATTATCATAATTTTTGCTGTTGTTTACTTAATATGACAATGAATCTGAATTCTGTATCTTTGTTGTTTTTCAAAGAACAAATAATTAATGAGCACAACAGTTTAATGTGACAATCACACACCGCGTAAACGTAGTTTGGAATTCCAAGCTTCTAATCAAATCTTATCCAAAGTCATAAATCACAATATGTCCTCCGGAAAGTTAACATGTCATCAAAACACGAATTTTATTTTAAACAAAAACGACGAAGTCTCCGAAAATTAACTACGCACAAGTGATTAAGCTTTCCTCAGTTAAAGTTCACCTATTGTGCGCAGATTCTAAAATTTTCATTGTTTCTGAGACTTCAAAAAGTATCAATTCCTGCCACTATAAAAATGAAGCGTTTGAATAAAGTTACATTAATTCATGTACCTCACTATTACTTTCATTTTGTATTGGTGTTGTTTTTTCACAATTCTGTGTTGAGCACTGCAAATTTGCAGTCGCATTATATTACAATCAACACCTTTGAAGAATTCAATCACAATCTAACCATCCGTGGATTGTCTTGGGGAACAAACTTTAGCGAATTGCCTGTTAGTGCTCAAGTACCTCCAGATGCAAATGGATGGTTTGTGTACAGACAGAAACGGTCTAACACCGTCCCTGACCCGAAAGAGATTAGTGTCAAATGGTTCAATCCAATATTTAAAAGTAGTGGTAACATTAATTGCACGATTCAGTATTATACAACTACGCGGTTAATACAGTTAGGACCACAGTTAGGACTACCAAATTCTAGGGACAAAAACTTCACAATTAGCACACCG
This sequence comes from Harlomillsia oculata, assembly GCA_019776145.1. Taxonomy (NCBI): domain Eukaryota; kingdom Metazoa; phylum Arthropoda; class Collembola; order Entomobryomorpha; family Oncopoduridae; genus Harlomillsia; species Harlomillsia oculata. The sequence goes on from JABASF010002836.1 coordinate 2,493, forward strand.
TATGAAAAAAGTACGAAGATAGCAAAGCTATGGGTCACTAAAGATTCCAATGCTGTAAGAAGGTCACATTTCTCAAATATATCTTTAAATTAATGTATAAAAAGTCATTTGATATTATTACACGCTAACCGTGAAACTATCCTTGAATGCAATGATAAAATAATAATGTGATGCCGGTACTATTTTAGGTTCAAATTTGGGCTGATCATGTTCCTTTTGGAACTATTTTCGTAATTTATCAAATTAGAGTGGATTACGATGTATATAAAATTACTACAACGACGGAAGGCCCATTTTCTACTACGGAAGTCCCAACGACTGAAACATCGTCATCAACCACGGACGAAGAAACCACGCCGTCGCCGACAATTCCCAGTCCCACGACGGAGGATACGACGACAACTGAAGATGATGTATCACCTACTCCAACTGAAGCTTCGAGTTCATCTTCGACTACAGAAGAAATAACCACTGAAAATGTCACATCCGCAACAGAAGAAGCAACAACGGAAGGCATTTCATCAACAACAGAAGAAGCAACAACGGAAGGCATTTCATCAACAACAGAAGAAGCAACAACTGAAGGCATTTCATCAACAACAGAAGAAGTAACAACGGAAGGCATTTCATCAACAACAGAAGAAGCAACAACGGAAGGCATTTCATCAACAGCAGAAGATTTAAGCAGTCCAAGTTCATCTTCAACAATAGAAGATGTAACCACCGAAATCTCATCTACGTCTACAACAATGGAGACGACTGAGACGAGTGCATCTACTGGATCTACAACAAGCAGCACGCAAGCAAGCGACATCCCGTTCCCATCCTCAACTGCCCAGAGTCCCTCAACCACCTTGACGGCATCCTCATCAACAACGTACAGTTCGACATCTTTCATTCCTACTGCTTCTACTACGTACACTACAGAATCTTCGTCACCAACCACAATGACCGATTTTCCTTCCACGCTCTCATCCACAAGTACTAAAACTTCCACCACAGAAAAAGGTGATTCTACGACATCAGCACCAACAGTGATAAACTCAACATCAACTACGTCGAAACCCGGAGGAGAAAAACATACGAATGGACTTTCTACGAAGGAAATTCTACTGTACATTGTTCTTCCTGCAGGATTATTGACTTTATGTATTCTCGCAGCAATTTGCCTCCTGTCGAAAAGAAGTGTGCAATCAAATTATCATCAACGCTCATCGTTCTCTGACAAGAAACCGTTCGCGTACATTTATAGTAATGCGTCTGCTGTATTTCCTGGCTCTCAACAATGGACATCAGGAAGTAACGGTGTGAATGGTCATTATCTCCCGAATTCTGGACTACAATTGGATGTCCGCAGTTACCCGTCAAGCTCAAGTATTCATCAGATGATACAAATGCAACCTAGGACAAACAGTAGTTTCTATTGGGGCAACGGAAGACCGAGGCATTTTCATGGAGTCAACACACACGCAAACCAATATTTTCCACGAATGGAAAGAGAATATTAACGAATTACGCTAAAGTAAATTATAGTCACACTTTTCTGTAATTAACGCGAATCTAAAACTAATTTAAATAAGTACCATATGTATAATACATATTTTTGAAAATCCAGGTTTAAGGTTGAAAATTGTGATACAAATATAACTAAACAAAACCATTAGTACGCTGGAACGCTAGTTTTTAACATTTAATGGTTTTTCCTACTTACATACTGTAAGTGTACAAAACGTGAGTCAAATAGCATTTATTTGATAAATGATTATTGAACTATATTTCAATATAATAGTTTATTGATTGATGTTTGCCACTGATTGATCAAACAGCTCACAGCACAGCTTGTACATTTTGATAAATTTAATGCTTATCAGTGTCAACTTTTCTTGATATAAATAATCTTGATGGATAAATCAGGAATGGTTTACATGAGTGGTTGGAATTTCATCGATATATTGTTTTCCCATTTCTTGCGCTGATCGACGACATTGGTATCGACTAAAAGGCCAAGAGTGTTCTTTGAGCAATCATGGCGGGTTCCAAGTTTCATTTCATTGTTGCGGTGCTAGTATTTATTGTAGGGCTAATAGGAGCAACCTACGGTGCTCAAATTGAAATAGACAACGCTGACGATTTGAAATCACAAATAGAATGGACAAACGTAAGCTGCTCATACCTGGAAGACAGTTCATATTTCTGGGCTTACGGTTGTCCTGCTCAGACCGAAAGAACGAATGCATCCACCTCCGGATTTTGGTCACCATGTAACTACCAAACGTGCAATTTCGTCTATAGTAAAGGGTGGTGGTTCAACGATCCTAAGAAACTCGTCATCCAAGGATACATTGCAGGAAACGCAACGCTTGTGGTATCGAGAATTCACAATCGAACTGTAACTGAAGTCATTGAGACATTCACAAGTGGGCAATCATGGCGCAACTTGGAAGTGGATACGAGTTCCATGAAAAATTCCTCTGTAAGCGAAGGTTTTTGTGTATTCTATTTCTAGGTTTAATAGTATGTATATGAAATTAATACGATTATTTTGTAATGTAGAATATCATATTTACCCTGGACAGAGGGACACTCGACAAAGAAAACTTTGTAGTAATCGATAAGATTTCGCTAGATTTTACTTACTCGGAACCTGAAGAACCATCCAGCTCGTCAAAGACTCAGATTTCCTTCGCCTTTACCGTATTGATGAGCGGGCTACTTTTCATTTCATTTAAGCATATGAATTGAAACATTCTTCTTTATCGATTCTGTTCTGTAATAAATTCTATCTAAATTGTAATTATTAAGGTTACATTTTACATATTATTATTCCACAAGATTTGTTCAGATTGCAATCACCAATGTCAGCACCAGCACCTTCTTCCTCATATAGTCGCATATCGATCGCATTGCATAAGATTTAAAAGCTCATTCCGATTATCAATCAATCAATCAATCATTTAATCAATCACTGACTGAAAATGTCACCTACATATCGTTTCGCCACATAGGAGAAGTTAAACTGAGGCCATAAATTAAAATAACGAAAAACCATGAATAAAAATATTGAACCTAATATGAAAATGAAGCAGTAAAACTATATGTACGGACTCATTGAAACTGATTACTCTTATCAGGATCCTTTTTTAATGCCAATGTCGAACAATGAACAATGCAGACGATGACAATTTGATTACGTATTGAGAATTTTAGAGGCTTGATTGCAGCTTCGCCTTAGTCTTTTGCCAGCAGCAACAAACAGTTTCTCTCAAGTGAAAAAGTACGAGAGTAAAAAAAGCGGACAGAATGAAGTCTTTATTTTCTGAATTTCTTCTGAAAAGTATATTAATAGGAATAATTTGCTTAGCGAACGTACATTCTGATCACGTTGTGACGCTCGATGACCAAGTCAAGGATTTGAATGACGATTGGATGGACGTCACTTGTGCCTACCTTGAGATCGACATGGGTACCGACCCTTTAGCCTTTGGTTGCAAGTCTGCAAAAGTAAGTTCTGAATCTGTGGGAGCATGGACACCTTGTGACATGACCTCGTGTGAATTCCGGTATGCTAATGGCTGGTGGTTGGGACCCTTAATGAAAGTTACGATTCGGGGTTACATCGAAGGAGACTCGAGCATTCGGGTCAGTAGAAAACTTTTGGTAGGAGGAAATGCAACGGAGGAAGAAGATGTCTTTGCTACGTTCCAGGCTTCACCAGGTGAAAGTCCATCATGGAAGGAGTACACACTTGATATGACCCATTGGAATGTCACAGTGAGATAATAATATAGTGCTAATACCAGTTATACCAGACAAACATGAAATGGTCATTATTTCATATGAATTAATGTTAATAACTTTTGTTTTTATGTACGATAGGTATTTTCGTTCTATGCCAACATGTCAATTCATAATACAAGAAACAACGTTATGATTGACAAAATATTGCTTTATTACGGAGACGCTCCTAGTAAAGGAGATCCATCTGGGTCCACTTCAATTTTGGCAAGCGGAACTATCATGAGTGCCATTATAATTGTCAAGTTACTTCATTGGATGTTATAAGTTATAAAGTCAAGAAGAATTGAAGAGCCACAAAGCCACAATGCACTACTATTATAATTCGTATTCTTAATTCAATTAATGGAAACATTAAACAAATGAAAATAAATGCAACATGCAGATAGGTTTGAAGTAATCAGATGACGTGTGTACAATACTGAAATCTATTTATTAAACTTAATCTGGTTTAATTTTAATATTAAAATACTGCTTTGATTAAATCCTGTAATAAATGCGAATAAAATGTGTTCTTTCCTATAACTTGCAGAGATCGTTGTACTTCCTCCGCGTATTCCTTTGTTAAAGTTTTGGCTTGTTGAAGAGAATTGCTGGTTTGAATGTCATGTTTCAGCTGAAAAGTATTATTATAAGTGGTTATTGCATGCAAATGTAATTGACATGGCTCTATGTAATTAAATATTGTAATTGTATAATAATAATAATGGTTTACTTCACAAAGGTCACTTAAAGACAACTCTTTAATTCGTTCCCGGAGAAAATGATACCGATTTGGAACCATTCTTTGGTGCAATACGGCAGGTAAAGACATGAAGGTGAACGGAGACAGAGTGTCCATGTCATGACGATGAAATTCTTTGATTTCCTTTATAGCGGATATCATCAATGTCAAATTAGTGACGAAAGTGTTCATGGCTCTTGTCATGACTGGACACTGTTGTATGTTGTGTACAGCTGGAGATAAACTGAGTGCAGCGTAAAGTCCTCCAGTAAAGTACCCAGTGGACTTTGTTTGAAACTTGATCCACTCGTCAACAGTAGCTTTGGGAGACAAAACAGCGGGGTAACCGGAGGTAGAGTCAACAAGATTAGATACGAAAGAAGCGGATGTGAATTCTTCGACTCCTCGAGTTATGCAAAGGAAAGCTTGACTACTCTTTGCCTTTTGTGCATAGACGATGCAGCGAATTGCAAAGTAGTCACCAATGAGGACAGTATATTTATTTCCCATGTTGAACTGAGCTTCCATTTGGACACAATTGACGTTCGCAGGGACATTCACAACTGTTTGATGAATTTCAGAAGAGAACATGCCACAATCAGATGCAATTGCAATGTTGGACAGATTCGTCAAATCGGAAGCATTCCACTGTCCAGTTCGCCACATGCTTCTTCCAAAGATTGTGATCCAGTGGTAGTAGCTCAAGACATCTTGCTCACTTTCCAATGCTTTGATTTCTCTGCAAAATGAAATTAGGCGACATTGTTTATTTACTGCATAACAAACATGCTTAATGCTTTTCTGTTACCTAAAGCACACAATGTAATATTATGTCATTACTAGAAACACTAAACAAACTGTGAGGAACCCGAACCCGATCATCCTAACCTTTGCAAGACGTATCGAACAGGATGGTTTGATTGTAGAATAAGCCGTGTTTTATCGGAAATGTCTAACGGTCTTGATTCTTCGTTCGTGTTAGTGTTAGAATCATTGTTATCACAGTTCTTTCCACTTTCAGTAGCACCGATGAGTTGTTGAACATGTGGGGTAATGTGAGGAAGCCCATCTCGTTTTCTCACTTTGTCTAGAAGCCTTTCAATTTGTCTGCTACTCGAAGAAATCGTCTCATCTACATTTTTGTCAATGCCTACACTGCACACGCTTACATGATTTTTACTTGAGTTGGAATGGATCTGCTTAGCACAATTGACATTTTGCTTACTGAAGAATGTTCGAGTCACAAGCCTCAGCATTATTCTGGTTGTATCCTATATAGTAACACTGCCGAAATTTATCCAGAAATAATGCTAGTACTTTCTAACGAATTTCCAACCTGAACGTTGAATGAAAATGATAAATTTTAACTGTTCACACACTTCTCTACGTCATGACAGACACTGAAGTAAAAAGTTATTTGCTAACAAACATAAGAAATCGGCTACTGCAAATTTTTATTTCGTGTGTATGCTGTCTGTGTGTTGTCTTGTGTATCTCTGCCAAAATGATGTTGGGCGTTTTCTGCAAGAGATGAAGAATGAGGATGAGATGATGAGGATGCGTACCACCATGAAGCCATGAAGAGGAACCGTTCATCGACACATAAGGAGCCATTTGTGTTCCTTTTTATACCTTCTGATTATATATTCAGAGGTGCGTCGTTGTTTCGTTACGGCCGAGAACATGAGTTAAGAACGGCGAACGGCACTCTCCTCATGACTCTGACTTTGACCAACATGACTGTGACAAAAAATAGCATAGAAGAAGAAACAGAACTTAGCCTCAGGAAGTAGGTTATGGTCCATTATTGCGATTTTTGTTTTGGTACTCCTGCGACTGATGATGATGACTATGACTCAAGATTCAAGACTCGGCTCAAATAACATGGCCTCGTCCACTGCATTGCACTGTTTCACATCTTGTGTCCCGTGCCCTTTTTTTGCAACAGTCAAAGCACTTCAAGTTAGGTCGGGCCTTTCTCGTTCATTCATATATAGTTGGTGATCATGAGGATGCCTCAGTCAGTCGCAAGTCACAATGTGGAATGGCCGAAATTTTATAGTACACTTGTACACTGCAACCGTATACTCATAAAATCTCACGCTGAACGTGTATAATCGTTGTCAGCAACCGTGAACAAAACGCATTATGTTTAAAATTACAGGGCAGAGATAAATCTCAATAAAGTAGACATTTGTCGTTGGCATCGTACGAGACCTTGCTTTTTTATTTCTTTAATCTTTATTTTAACACTGTAATTGTTTTAATTTTTCTTCTTTTATTGCTATTTAACCTTACGAATAGCATTATTATCAGTTCTGCAACTTTCGTTATTAAATAGTTTTATAGTCTCCTCTGCCTCTCCTATTACAATTGTGCATTTACTAATTCATTTGAACAAAATAAATCATTTTATTGGCTGTTTGTACAGCTATACGGCTCGAGCACGTTTCAAACTTCTTAGAAACTAAACGTTCTATAATCTATAATAGTATTCTTATCACCTGTAGTGGAACAACCTACAACCACAGTCACTTCTATAGATTAGGATTCACATTTGAACATACATGAATGTACAGTTACATTTTTATTGAATGATGGCAATAGCAGAAATTCACATTACAAATACCTTTAATAAGTATTATAGTACTTTATAATACTCATCATAGGTTTATTTTTTCCTCGAAATTGTTCTGTACTCCAAGATTGTACTGCATAAATGATTGCCCTATAATAATCGGCTGCAGAGTTAGTCATTCCTTCTCTCTGTCAATTTTACTCTCGGTACTCTTCATTCAGCTTACTTGTTTGAAATGGTTGAAATGAGGGGTTAATCTTGGGATGCAGAATTATGCAAAAAATGATTGCCCTATAATAATCGGCTGCAGAGTTAGTCATTCCTTCTCTCTGTCAATTTTACTCTCGGTACTCTTCATTCAGCGAACGGCCAATGACAAGTCGACGTACTTCAGATGTGCCTGCTCCAATTTCATACAACTTGGCATCACGTAAAAACCGACCGGTTGGATAATCGTTAATATAACCGTTTCCTCCTGAAAAAGTGAAATATTTATCGTTATTAATAGTAATTATTATAACCTAACAAGTAAATTCTTGGAATAGTACATGAAAGCTAAACAGAGTATTAGAGAAGAAAGCGTACCCAAACACTGAATAGCTTGTAACGCAACCTGGGTTGCATTTTCTGCCGTATACAAGATAACTCCGGCACAGTCCTAGGGAACAGAAAAACAGCAACTATTAAAATCTATGACTAATATTGAAGTACTCATTTACTCATTCCAATTTACGACAAGTAAACAATAAGACATACTTTACGACTGAACTTTCCAGCATCGCATGAACGAGCAACACTATACAGATAACATCTAGATGCACTTAAAATCGTGTACATGTCAGCAATTTTTCCCTGTCAAGTGATAATAACATACAAATTAATATTACTAGTAGACGAAAAATGTTTTGGCAGAAAAGGAATAAACAAACTGTAATATAAGATACCTGCATCATTTGGAATTCACCGATCTTTGTGTTGAATTGTTGTCTCGTATGAACGTAATCAAAAGCAACGTCCACACAGGCTTGCATAATTCTGCATCCCAAGATTAACCCCTCATTTCAACCATTTCAAACAAGTAAGCTGAAGTTAACTAAACCAAAAAACTAAAAAATTTACCCAACAGGTCCAGATGAAAGAACCAATCGCTCCAAGTCAAGTCCGCTGAATAAGACATATATCCCCTTGTTAATTTGTCCCAAAATATTTTTAGCTGTATACAGTCAAAATCAGCACAAAACTTAGAATATACAGAAACATAATGATTAATCATCTTTGATACAGCCTTCTCATTATCGTTACTTCCACTCACCAGGAACAACAACGTCTTCCAAAATGAGTTCTGCTGTATTTGATCCCCGCATTCCCAACTTGTCCAGTTTTCTTCCTACTTTAAATCCAGGTTGATTAGTTTCCACCAAAAACGCTGTAACTCCATGAGCTGCTTTGGATGTTGTAGGGTCCGTTTTAGCATAAACCTTTAATAACGTTACGGATTATTACAGACTGTACTATTATAAACCTTACCATGCATTGATGCATTCGTAAACAAACTATCATTAGATTCTAATAATACCACAATGAGTTCGGCATCAGGTCCATTCGTAATCCAAAACTTTGTTCCATTCAAAATGTAGTTATCACCATCTCTGACTGCTTTAGTTTTCATACTGACTACATCAGACCCAGCATGTGCTTCTGACATAGCAAGAGCACCAACCCATTCTCCAGAACATAACTGTTTAATTCAGTAGTTAAAAAAAGCAATCTTAATGTACATATAATCCGTGGATATGATCACGTTCGCAGAACATATATAATGTATCATAAATAAATTCATAAACAAAACACACCTTTGGTAAGTACTTTTTCTTTTGTTCTTCTGACCCATTCCTTCGAATTTGATTAACACACAAGTTAGAATGTGCTCCATACGATAAACCAATGGAGGCAGATACTCTTGACAATTCTTCCATAATAATAATTTGATCGAGATAAGCACCTCCGGTTCCTCCATACTCTGGTTCAACGGTAATTCCTAGGAATCCCATATCCCCTAATATTTTCCAGAATGGTTTCAGGTTTGGAAAGATATTCTTTTTGTCAATTTCGTCGGCGTATGGTGCTAATTCTTTCTGGAAGAGTGTGAAAGCGGATTCACGCAACTGAAACAAATAATGAAGACATTGTCATAATGTAAATCACATAATTACAATGCTTGATGCTATGAATTACAATATAAATCAAATTAGAATCAAAAGATTTACTCACTTGTCGTTGGTCATCATTAAGTCCAAAAATATTGTCATCGATTGGATAAGTACTTCCAAATCGGAACGTTCCTGTAATTCCTACCGGACTAAATTTCTGTAATGCTCTTCTACTGACTAAAGAGGATTTCAAAACTGATCGAAAGAATGCCATTGTAATGTATAAATTTTCCGCAAGATTTCAAAACAATAATTTACACGGATCACAAAAAGTTGGATTGATACGTGAAATCCTGGTGACCAGCTGAGAAATGGAACCGATTAGTGAATAAGACGAATTCCTCAGCTCACATGATTTCTCCAGTGCCAGCCTTTTGCCATAATAGCCTTCTGTATGCCGTATGCATCTTATGCATGTACCAAAATAGCGCAAACTCTCGACAGCCCGTCTCGTCTCGACTCTCTCTCTCGTTCTTCAATCTTCAAGGGAAAGCCAAAGGCCTAATAATAATGGTGGTTTTATGTTGTGCAAAATGCATTCATTTTTGCTGAATGACCTGATTATAAGAAACTTATAATATAATTTGGTAGAGTTAACCCATACAAATATTGGCAATAGGATACAAATTGGCTTTATTACACAAGCACTTTTATATTCATCTATTTACTTGGCTCTTTGACATGTGACTGAATAAAACAATATAATCACTTATAAGATACAAATTCCATGATGATACACTACATTTTGGAATTGTCCAAAGTACTTTTTTCGCTAAGGTTCCCTTCGCCTTCCAACGTTATTTCTTCATCGTCTGCTTCAACATCAGCGTCTATGTGAGAACTGTCCATGTCTGGTAGTCT
>JABASF010002837.1:0-12659 GCA_019776145.1 Harlomillsia oculata
AATTTGCCTTGATGTGTGTTTACACGCTCAAATGGCATCTTGAGGCTCATTACAAAGGGAACGATTTACTCCTCTTTCAAAGTGAGCATAAATCTTCACCGGGCTCGCTTTTGCTCACTCCCTTTCCAAAAGCCGTAGAGTCATGCAGTCAGGAGGAGCGTACCGTACGACGCCGTAGAGTAAATGTGATGTTATGGCTATTGGCTATTGTCATAAGTTATGAGCATCAATCTTTCCATAGTGTGACTCTGTGAGTATAATCAATTTTATTATAAGACGAGTGATGTTCCAATCTGTGTCAAATGATTTCAAATTATATATATTATGTATGCCATTTTTAGACTTTATATTTCAAAACTTACAATTCAGTATTACGTGAAAAAGAGAATCTTCTAAGGCCCATTCAATCATGGGTGAATGTCCCTTCTTTGGCCCTATGTGATCGTAAAATTGACACTCAGTTGAATCACAGGCACATAAATGTGTCATATTCTCGTATGATAAAGAAGCAATGTGCTCTTATCTCGTCTCATTCATGGAGCCCATTGATAAAAAATAGGAATTCTAGCAATTCGGAAGCACTGAAAGTGTGCATGAGAGAATATAGACGAATACACACACTTTGTCCGTCATGGAAGTGCTATGTGCTATCGTGCTCATCCACACGTGGAGAATGGGTCGTAATGGTCTCCTGTTTGGGTGACAATTGGCCCATTACGTCATTTTATGGCGAATTCCTCTCAAAAAATGTTTTTATGACCATTGGTCGTCTGTCAATATGTTTTGGGTGACGCTAACCGTTACTTTCCGAACGCAAAGTGTTTCAATTGTATTGTTACTTGTTGGGTTCGTGAGATGAATTTGCAAATATAGAATTCAGGAGTCGCATTGTAAACTTTTACCCACGTTTGAGTACATTGTTTTGGAATTCTATAAGCTATCATATCTGCATGTTAATTAGACATGTAGAATTTAATTAAGTAGCCCCAACAAGTCAATAAGTTAATCACATCCTAAAAGTGCTACTCGCAATGTGCCATTTTGCGCTTGAGAGCAAGTCAGTGTCTCTTTGGAAATTTTAGCACCTTTTGGACCATAGGGTGCCCGATGTAGTACATGGTCGGAGCATTTGAAAAGATGAAAGAAGGGGAGGCTGGGACAAGACTGAATACAATTTTCCGTTCCCACCATTAATCTTGTTGCCGAGACTCTCTCTTCTCTCCTCGTGATGGAAAGGGGGAGTAAAAAGTTTCAGTTGAGTTGTGTGATGTGATGGGGACTCGGCATATAGCTTATTCCTCTACTCGTCTCCTAAAAACAGAGTTTGCTTGCTTCTTCTCCGTTTAGTTTCCTGGCTGTATCTTTAATACTGCTTCCAATTCCATGTAATGCTAGTCTACTCCAACAACAACAACTCAAACGTCTTTTCTATCCAACAGCTGCACTAGAGCCAAAAAGGTTTCTGTTTTTCGTATCTGCTCTATATAAAGTCTCATGAAGTCTCACAGAAAACAAGGGAGCAAACTATGGAATTTCTCGCGTGCTCTCGGGAACCCAGAAGAACTTGGCGGGGGAGACTCTTCTCCGGGAATATTGCACGTCAGTACCCATCAAGCTCCAGCCACAGCGTAGACAACTCCGGCTCCTAAGGCGCCCTTTCCAATATCACCTGCATATATACCCGACTCGAGATACCCGGAGGTCCGTATCTTCGTATTCACTTCAATGTATACAACAAATGCTACAACCAGTTTTTCAACTACCAGGCTTGTCAACTCGTGTCAACTGTGTCACCTGAAGAATTCCATGCACATTCAGCATTGATGGAAAGTAGAGTGCAGAGGAAACAATGCCGGTGTGATTATAAACAATACTTTGCATCGAAATGTAAATAATGATTTGAATTTCTAAGGAAAATAAGCTAATTATAATGTGAATATTGTGATGTGGGTTGGGTATTCCAGGGACCTTGACAGTTCAGATCTTTCCATCCCATTGTGAATGGCATTAGATTTGGACCCCGGAAGCCTTTGGGATCTGTGGAGATGCAGATTCATGGAAAAGCCAGGCAGCTTCTGTGGATTTGTGGACCTTCCGCCGGGCGGAGTTCACCCTCCATTGAGACGTACGCATGAAAGGGTGAATTGCTCCAGCTTAAGTACCCTGTCCATCAGCCATCACACGGGATTCAATTGAAGCCACCAAAGTCCTCGTCAAGGCAGCCATGCTGGGCTTCTCTCTTTCACTCCGATATCTTCCAGCTTTAGTCTGTTCACGAGGAGTTTCAAATCTAGGGGAAATACACCCATATCTACCCTTTAATCATAATAATGCCAATCACGTTTTGTTCTCCTATGTTTTGTACTGAATAAAAAACGGGTTTACAAAATTACTTTCAGTCTGTAACGACTATAGTGAGAAGTGACAGTTTCTACCAAATGAATGCATTACAAGTAACACGTTTTTATAAGCTTACAATGTTCAAATGTCGCTTGTTTATTAGTTACAAGACTCAAATTGACTTTCCAACGGTACTGCGGACTGCAGCAACGTATAAAACGTACAAGTACGACTTGTTTGAGGGTGCATGTTTACTGTGTTCACCAATCAGGGTTAACGGCTAGGATGTTGATGGCCGACTAGATTTTAGCGATTGACATTCGGAGAAGAAACAGAGAGGAAATGATGCCTTCTCAAAAAGAGACGAGCAGATACATGGGTTCATAATGAAATTGCTGCCACTCCAACTCACCTGCCTTTCACACGAAACGATGGACGTGCCAACGAAGAAGCGACAAGCTCAGCCCAAAAGAAAGGATGACGCTTGATCCTATGCCGATAAAAAATGCATTGACTGACTTTGACTGGCTCGTACAAGGGACGAGCTGTCTTGAGCTCAAGTCACAAGTTGACGCTGACACGAAATGGTTGACAATTATTATTGTACTGCCTTTTTTTGGATTGCATCTTACTATCACCGTTCATTCTCAAATGAAGAATATCTTTGTCACCTCAAACTCAAAGCGCACGATGTTCATTCCTGCCACGTTCAAGTTACAACGTTCATGTTTGTATGCAATCTTGTACACTTGTGCTACGTTGCAGAAAAATCCTAATTTTAATCATGCAAATCGACTAATTAAATAAATCATAAGTCATGTAGTGCAATGTACCAGTTATTTGCAAAGAATTCATAAAACAGGCAAAAATGAGCAATGGCATCTGACGGGTTATAAAGGTTGTATGGAAGAGTTGATATGATTTATACGATTCAATTTCAACTCTTGACTTCATTAAAAACGATGGAACTACCAAAAAGCTCACCCCAAAATTGGGCATAAAAGCGCTCAAACTCGCTCCACAAGTGCAATGCGCTTAAGTCAAAGAGATGTTCTTTCAATTTCCAACACAACGTGAGTTTATGAGTACTGCCAGGTCATACGAACGTGAAATATTTTGAATGTCAAGGGTTCCATTCATCATAAATGATACAATCTGATGTGTAATTTCATTACAGCGGAAAATTGCAAATTATGGAATGCAATTAGATGAGATTACACATTAGATAGCTTACACCTTCTTGTTTGTTGCGAAATGGAAACGGATGAAATGGATGATGAGGATTTATAGGACTTTTGACAAAAGATGAGAATGGGAGGAAGAGAGTCTAGCTAGAATGGATTGATGTGGAGAACTGAGTGAGAAGTGACGAGGGAACTGTTGAGACAAGAGTTGCTGGAGCATTTTGCTACAACTACAATCTACAAGCGGAGTAACGTATAAAAGCGTTGAGCTTGAGCTTTGAGGATGTTGAATGTCCGTAGTGGCTGAAATGCACAAGTCCGTCAGTGAGTTACTCCTTGTGGCACATCCACACATCAGTCAAGTGAGAGTCCATGGACGACGGAGTGAGGCAGTGCCTCTTCCAATGTGCCTGCTAATAGAGACCCACCCCTGTATGCGCGATGGCCGTGTTTTCTCTGCCTCAAAAGAAAACTCATCTATCATTCTTGTCCAAATCACCTCGTTGCTAACTTGTAGCACACAGTCAGTCAGCTCAACATTACAGCCGCTCAGCTCACAACACAAATCACACTGGGCCAAGACACATTATTGCGGGCTTGCTCTGGAATTACCATGAGTGTGTCCTCTCAGTGCTCTCAATATCCTTCCTGGCCCGACGATCATGTCCCTTCAAGTCCTCCACTTTGATCTTCCGTCAAAAGTATTAGCATAAATTGCAAAGATTCAAGTCTGCAATCGTTTATTTATTGCTTTTGTGAATAAAAAAGAAAAGGAAACGAGTATACGATCTCTTCGAAAAGATTTTGTTTTATAGGCTCCTTGTCCTCGCATAAAACGAGAGCCTCACGTGGATCCGCTCCTCTGATACGATTTACGACCGAAAGCTACAACTACTAACTGCAACAAAGAAAAACGAACCAATATATACCGTACGTGCACGTACGGACGCAGATTTGTAGCAGGAAGCCAACTCGTTGACATCGAGGGAAAGCTGGGATACAAAAAAAGAGAAAGAGAATTTGGAAAAAAAATTGCATTGTGTTAAAGAATTTTTTCTTGCCAAGATCTTAGGCATTTTAAGGCTATCATCACCGGAAAGAGTTAAAAGTGACTATGGACTCAGGAGGATTTATGGTTTGAAAACGTGAAAGCTGTAGTGCGAGTGGGAAGTTGGGTTTTGTCTGCAGGTTTTCTTCTGGCCCTTTTTGCATCCTTTCTTGGCATATCGACAAAACTGGGTGAAATCGCATCATGGTAACAACATGTGCCTCGGAGTGTTCCTTTCTCGTTCTCCCGATGGATAAATGGACTGAACATCGAGAAAGTGAGTGAGTAATAGAATTGTAGTAAAGAGCGGTCGAGTCGTGTGTGCCGAGTGATGCAAGCGGGCCAAACAGTCTCAAGAAAAAGCTCGAGGGTGCCCGCTTGATTTATGTGGCAATAATTTGTGGTGTTACGGACGGCAGAGGTTTATCTCCAAACGTGGTCTCTGTCTCTATCTTCCGCTGCTCCTTCCGCAACTTCACTGCATCCTTTCCTTAGGAAACTTAAGGGCCAAAAGAGCCCATTGACTCTCAGCGGTGCTTCTCGTTTTCTCGTATGTATCACCAACGCAAGAAATCTACTCTTTCTGTCCCATTCGACACGGATTTGACAACAACGTCGTCCTCACCAAAAAACCATGGAAAGAAAGTGAATCAAATTCCTTTATGAATGAAGATCAGCACTTTTGTTACCGGGCGCTTACTGGTTATTTACGCTTACGCTGTTTAAATGCAACGTCACCTGAAATTGTTATATTGATGTCAAAAACACCATACGCAATCTAAATAGATTCGTTTGTAAGCTCACTCGTAGGCTGAAAGTACATTGTGCATTAACTGCGTAAAGGTGTGAAGTTCGAACTCCGACTCCGAAGCACTTGAATTTGAAATCTCAATCGGAAAGTCAAGATGAGTTCGTTTCTGATGAATAGCAATGCAAGCAACTACCTTGACCCCAAATTCCCGCCTCCATGTGATGATTATGGAGTTTCAGTTCAAAATTATGGAGATTATTACTCCATGCCTCCGTGTCCTCCTTCATCTCACCAATTGTATTACCATCATCCTCACCATGGCGGGCATCCGTCGGGACAACCGCCGCCTCATCACAACCACCTGAATTCTCACCACCACCAGCATTTAAACTCACATCAGCACAATGTTCTTCATGGACATCAACAACATCCCGCTGCACAGTCAATGTACACTGGACCAAGCCAAGGTCCGACGCGGGGAGATTCACCGTTTTCCTCTCTACAAAATCCGGGGTATCCACCTGTCCTGCAAGGCACACAGGCTTCGCATTCTGGTCAACAAAATCAGCAAGGCCATTATTACCCAACACTTCCGGATGATCTTCACCATCAACAAATGTCTAGTCCTCCTTTGACTGTATTGAATAATGGTGTGGGAGTCAACTCGGTGAATACGAATGGGAACAGCAGCAATGTGACACCGACGATGAATCAAATGCTTCATGGAGGACATTTGAACCAAGGGCATTTGAAGACACCGTCGCCAACAGCTATGGCTGGACTGACTCTCATGGGTCAAGGGGGTGGAGGCTACCTGAGTCAAAAATTTGAGCCGTCGACTCCCGCTAATTGTGATGTGGTGACAAATAATCTCAGCTTAAGTGTCTCTAGTGTAAGCGGTGGTGCCGGTGGATCCAATGGATCACCGAGTAATGTTACTGGCAGTGGACTTACAATGGCTGCCATTGCTGCCATGAACAGTGCCGGGTCACATTCCCACCCGAGCAGTGCAGAAATGAGTCCAGATGGTGATAGCAGTAGTAACAATATTCCCAGTGAGTGTATGGACAGTGATGATGAGGACGAAGGTGGACATCCCATGATATTCCCTTGGATGAAGAAGATCCATGTGGCCGGAGTAGGTAAGCCACGGGGTAAATCGACCACTTTTCTACCTTTTTTTACAATACGAAAAACAGAAAAACTGGTTATGCGTAGTTTCGGACAGAAATCAAAGCATTCATTCATATAATTCAGTCAGTCAGTAAGCTCTGCATCTCAATCGCAAATCGCAATATTCCAAAACTTTAACATTATAACTTGCTACATGTAAGATTATTGTTTAGTTTGTCTGAAAGGAAAGGACACGTGAAGGCGAAATTCGATCGAAACGCATGTTTTTTGAGCAAAAGAAATGTTGGTTAGCCGACGTAAAGTGTGTTGTTCCATTCCCACAGTATTTACAATGTTATTGCTCAACAATTGACCAAGGCCGTGGAGAATTCCCCAAAATCCACTTTTTTCCCTTACGACCACTTGGCTAATGGCTTGAGCAAATTACAGGCTAGGCACGAAAACAGTACGTTTTTAAGAGCATCATCTTCCTTTTCGTTCGTCCCCATCACCATTAGAAAAATGCAAAGAGCTCCCGATCTGAATAATGTGTAAACTTCAACACATTTCCCTCCAACTTGAGTCATTACGAACAAACTCGTCAGCAGCTTGCAGCGCCTTCATTTTTTCTTCTCATTTTTCAAGTCCTCTTTACCGTTGTTGTAGTTAATACTCGAGACAGCACAATGGTTAATACCATTTTGCGTGCTTACGTTTTAACGCGAGAGCAATTAACCCTGTCATCGAACAACTTGAGCAAGCTAACGCGCTTTTCCACCATTCACGTCGTTGAATTAGCAAATTAGACGGCTGACTCGAGCATTCGCATTCGATTTTCGCTGATGTTGCAAACATGTAAAAACGTAAAGAAAGAGGCTTAAACATCTCAACACAAGAACAGAACAAGCATGAACCGTCTCATCTCTCATAACATAGATGAAACGGTGGTCGTGAAACGTTGAATTGTCCTGGAGAGAAAAGCTTAAACAGTTGGAATAAAATACGTAGCAATTTTACAATGTGAGATTAGAATGTCTTTTCCTCCAATAATAAAACTGACAGTTTACTAGGATTCCAATAATATTAGAAATAGATCAAGTTTTTTAATTAATGTTTACTGGGAATAAGGGTTTTGCTCAGAAGAGAATCGTCGTTTAACAGATTAGCCTGGCTCTTAGCGTTTTCAATTAAATTTAAAGCTCATTCATAATAATATGTTAATAAAAGTTTTCGATAAAGTGAAAGATGATTTGGTATTTGGAATTGTCGGCCTGATTTTCCGCAGCTATACACACCATGAGCATTTTATTTGCCGTAGCCGTAGGAATTTGTCGGATAAAAGCTTGTCCACCTAACTGAGGAATGTTTGGTTTTTGTTTTCCTTTTCGTGGTGATTGTAGCAAACGGTTCATTTCAACCGGGGATGGAACCCAAACGGCAACGGACGGCGTACACTCGTCACCAAATTCTCGAGCTGGAGAAAGAATTCCACTTCAATCGATACCTCACTCGTCGACGACGAATCGAGATTGCCCACTCACTCTGCCTGTCGGAACGTCAGATCAAAATCTGGTTTCAGAACCGACGCATGAAGTGGAAAAAGGACAACAAGTTGCCCAACACCAAAAACGTCAGGAGAAAAAACAAACCGGCTCCTGCGTCCAATTCCAATAGTGGAAACAACGCTTCAAATCCAACAACGGGTAACAACGGCTCCATCCCACCCGCCGGTCCAAACTCACGACAGCTCAATGGCGGTTCCAACGCTAGCAACAATAATAACAACAATTCGTCAAACAATAATAATTACTTGCCTCCCGATTTGAATTCCTTCTTGGGTGGATCGTCTTCGTCCAATTCCTCACAGGGAAACTGTCTCTCGACCGGGCAGAATATTAAATCTTCCTCGCCCGAATACGGACTCACATCTTTGTAACCTTAAATCCGAGTACCCTTTTAAACTACCTTCAGTTGACCTCTTCAGAACTCATACTCAAGTCCTAAATAGTGAAATTTTTTTCATTATCCCTCCAACAGGGGACAACAAGCAAGTCAATTTTAATTCATAACTATAAATAACTCCTCACACATAAAATACTATATTATAAACACTACAAGAAACGGTCAGTCTCAATTTTTTATTGTTTCTTTGTTTTATCGTATTATTATAAAATTTTCATAGCGACGACATGACCTTAGCATAATTTTAGAGTATTAGCATGACCTTTTTGTGAAAGTCTTAAAAATACAGTGCGTACAAGATATTTGCATTATGTAGCAACTATTGTACGTTATTAAGTTATGTCAAACAATGAATGAGAGTAAATCTCACTCATGTACCGAAATCATCATTAGAAAAGTATTACAAGTATAAAAATTACAAACTACTACAATAAATTTTAATTAATATGCGTAGGAAACTGGGGCACACAGTTTTGCCGAATGCGAACGATGATAATATGCGAGCGTGTGAATTTCAAATGATAGTTTAGAAGCAATTTTTAGTAGATTGTGGAATTGCATGAAAAGAGCTGTTCAGTAGCTCGTACAATGAATTTGTAGTCAGAAATGTGCGGTTTGAAAGTTCCTTTTTAATATTATATTAAGTAAGTAACTGCTACTATTAATTTTAATGATTTTTTGTGTTTTTTGTTCAATATATATTCAAAAACGGGTTTTTTGCAGTGAATACTGCAGGATTTTCAATGAGAAGTTTCTGATTTGAAAAAAGGGAAATTTTACATGAAGTCTTATAATGCAAACTATTTAAGATGATTCACTTCATTTAAAAATAGAGTAATAGTACATAGTAGTAAAGTCCAGAAGGGTTCCAAATTGAACTGATTCTCACGGTGGACAAATGTAGAGGAATGTCGTCGTCATCCATTGCCAAGAGAACAGATTGACTCGTTTCCCATGAAATGGCGGTTGCAACCATAATATTTGGAAGGGGCAATGGAACGAATATGATCGATGGGCATGGGCCACGTCAATCATCTCTACATAATGTATAGTCCAGTTTCTATCCCGTTAGACTTGATAGGCTGAGCCGTTTTCTTGTCCTGCGACACTTTAGCACTTGTGGGCAGGGTCTTCCCATGATCTCTCTTAGTACGAACTACGAAGGATACTAATGTTCACTTTCTTGACAGCATTACCGAAGGCTTCAACATGTGACATGGTCCGATGGTCATGTCTTCATTTAGCTGCTATTGTCATGTCATTTGACACTTGGCAATTTGGCAATACGACTGTTGTGGCGAGATATTTCTTTAATGCCCTATCTCTGTTTAATGGATAATTTTGCATGATAATTGAGGGAACTATAAAGTTAGTACACATACGAAACTGTGATATAAAGTGTACCACAATTGCCACATTGTAGATGAAAGATGGGCATGACCGATAGACAATGCTAATGTTTGACTTTACTACTACTTACGATGAAAACACAAAATCTGAATGCCGCAAGGTGGATGATCATGGTAATGCGAGGCACCTCTCAGATGAAGATTGGAGCTTGGAGCCACATATCCTCCGTTGCATTTTATGAGAAGCTCACATTCACATCAAGTTATAGAGAGTTACTCAAGATTCAAGATTCATCACAACGTTCAAGTTGGTTGTGTTGTGTAACTTATTGTAACTCGGAGCAAGCAATGGGGTGCGTTTGACGGCTATTTAAAGTGGCTCCTTGTAGACATTCGAAGATAATAAATGAAAGACTGTCTGTCTCTTTGGGTTTGACGGTGTGCACGCACTTCCTTTCGAGAAGAGAAGGTTTGTGATGACTCGCCGCTGTGTCTTAGACGAAAACGCTGGGCAAATACACTCCATGTGAGGCTTAATGTCTGAAGGGTGCGGTCACATTATAAAATTATAATACGTTGTAAAACTCCCACGAATCCTTTATGGATATTTAATCAGGTTCGGATGAATTTTCAGGCTTACCACTTAAATCAATTAGGTTATTCTCTAATCTATAAAACAAGAATTTGCATTTATTTATCCTCTGTTCTATTTATCATTCTTAATATCCCACATTTTTTTACCTGAAATGAAACTGTACGAAAATCGTTGGATACAGCGAGCGAGCACAGGTTTAATGGTTATGGTTTCTCGTGTCTGGATAGAAAATATGCGAAAGTCATAAACCTGTCCAAAAGTGTCCAAAAGACCCTTACACCACACAGTTTTGCATGATGTTTTTACTGCCCATTTGTTTAGTGTGATAAGGTGAGACGGAAAAGTGAAATCGACCAGACGTTGAGCTCAGCAGGAGGTTTTTAAGAGTCCATTTTTAGCTTTCATTGTTGAGTCGTGTTTCTTGCTCGCCCATGTTGTTGTTGTCGGGACAAACTAAAGATGAATAACTCCATGTTGTGCTGGACACGGGTACTCGAAACAAAGTGTATTGTCTCTCAACCATTGTGCATTATTCTTCGGAGCATCAGGTCCAAAGGCTTAAACGTCTTAAACCTTCACGTGCTCAAAAGATTAGAATTCAAAAATTTCTCCAGCTTTCTCATGTTTTTCTCAAAACAAAGGCTTGACCACGTGCTGCATTTGTCAAATCAAAAACTTCTCATTGCTTCAAATTTTTGTCAAAAATGAGTGATTTTAAAAGATGGTTTGTAGTTGTACTCGTAGGAACAAAAAACGAATCTCAGTCAAAAATGATATTTTGAACTCAATGTTAGTTACCTTTCTAATTTAAAATGCGATATTGTGTTCTTTTCGACGTTTGGTAAAATGTGAATGTCAATGAGACGACGAAAAAAGTGGGACAAACACTTTGTTCTAAAAGTTAGAAATCTGATTCTGAGTTCTTGTTCTAACTTCATAGGTAATTTTGATTTGTTTTTCAGTGTGCGCGTCAATAATTATTACATGTTGCAACTTTGTCAAAAGAATTTTACTTCCCAAAATGTATACGACTTCATTGAAATTGTGGGACTTCCATTTGCTTAGTGTCGTCTTCATCATGTGCGCAATTTTGAACTATGAGTATAAAATTAGTATACGAAGCAAAGAATACTGTATACGAATTCTAGCCTATGATACGTAAATTAGAGAACGTAGTGAACAAAATGGTATTTACAAGTTAACGAAGCACGGCAACGTATTGTTCGTAATCTTGCTACGAAACCGCATGCGCATGTGGGAAATAAAGAGTCTAAAAAAACTATAAAGACCCTGGTTGCGATTTTAATTTGCGTATTGTCCAGGGACAAAAAACGTGTACGAAAATTAATGACCACTGGAACGGCCGACGTATTTTGGAAGAAAAAGAAATATTAATAAATCAGTGTTTTTTCATAAAGAATACAAACAAAAACTGCTAACTTTTTGTAGAATATTTTCACTTTGCACAAGTTCAACAAGTTTCTGGCACGGGCATTGCATTGAATTTCACTTTGAGTTACGCATTTGTTTCCAATCACAGTTTGACGATGGAATAATAATAGGAGAATGAATGATGAAAGAAAAAAGAGGGGAGAAGTGGTAACACTGACATTTTGCGCTTAAGTTACTTTTTGGTTGTCGGTGAAAGAGAGCCATCATATTTTACAAAGACAGGATGAAGCAAAGAAGAAGATGAAGATGATACATTCATAAATAATCAGAGTGAAAAGGAAAAGAGATAGAAAACCTAACATGTAATGAAAATATCATCTCTCGTTCCTTTCTCCTCAAAAGCTTAACGAATCCAATGTGAATGTAAAAAGTAAAGGGAAAGCTCGTGTCATCTCCTCTCCTCCCAGTACAGACATTTAGCGCAACTTGACTTTCCAGACACAGATTTATCACTGTGTGTGAGTTGAAAAGTGTTTCCAACAAGCCTGTCGCACATAATTTCATTTCCATGCTTTGAAGCATGTGGCACTCACGCGATGCCTATGAAGAAAAGCCTATTTACATTATCACTTGCATCATCATTATCATTCGGGTAATTAAGACGAGGGACACAGCAGCAGCATCCACATGCAACATTGAAACAAAAAACTATACGTCCCCTACTTCACATTCAAATAAGTTCATAAACGTAACTTCCGAAATGTTGAAACCTTGAAACGCGTACTTTGTTACAATTGAAAAATAGATTTCATTAAAAGTCACATTTTTGTAATTTAATAAACACTTTTGCAAATCTCTTATTATACATAATATATACAGCAGCTCAAGTTGAATACTTGTGAATTCCTGCGAGCAATGTTGCGAG
>JABASF010002838.1:0-12657 GCA_019776145.1 Harlomillsia oculata
ATCGCTACATTTTTGGTCGTGGGTGCAAAAAAAAAGTTTTTAATTCGTCATGCAAACATCAGTTTTGCTTCCCTATCCCGGTGACCTCGTGTCTGTATCTCAACATACCACAGGCAAAGCAGTCTGACCAAAAAAGTGTGTATAGACATAGGCAAGTTTAGTTTGGTATTACACACAAGTTCCGGACTCGTGTGTGTGTTTTCTCTTTATTACCTCCTGGGCTTATCAGTTTCCACTGGAACGTATCAGACGTACAGTCACATTTTTTCCGTCATCACCGCCTCACTTATTTTGATTGCAAATAAGCATATATTAGTGTATCTACGGAAATTACTCGAAGTATTCGAGTTACTAGACTAAGCCTGCGGTAAACATTTTATGCAAAGTGTCATTCTTTCAGTTTTATTTATACAATACTGGACCACAAGGCGATATTACTTTTTGTGTAAAAAATGGTACCGGCTTTGACGATATAAAAAATTGTAAAGGTTTGACAAGAAATGCCTCCTCAATCCTCAATAAAAAAAAATTGAGGACACAGGGCATGGAGGATAGTGGAAAACGGTACAAGGAAACGAAAGGAATAGGAATATGCATATACATACAGGCTAAGTAGTAACAAAATTCTACTAATCCTATGCATATTGCATGGTTTACTAGGGCTGTCGCATCGCATGCACTCTCAAATGGGCTAACTTAACTTGCTTAATAGACTGCTCTGGCTGCTACCTGTAAGGGCGAGTAATGCGAAAAGGTATTGCTCAAATACAGAAAAGAATGTCGAAAAGGAAAGGGAAGAGAATTTTGTGCGAAATAGTAGTGAGCAAGTGAAGTGAGTGAGTGAGTCGTGAGCTCTTAATGCGTACGACTTGCTGAATGTTACGTTATAAAATAATGACGTCCATGACCAGCATCCTATTGAGTTTTTGAGATTCGCATTTCGCACACAACAAATATTCACCACTACCGTTTGTTGTGTTCTCAGTCAAAGTTAGTTGTACAGGGAAGGGAAATAGTCGCACGAGTTTTGACCAACATTAACTACCGTAAAGATTAAACGAGGAAAAATCTAAAAGCTCCAATTCCTTCTTGGAATGTTGTACAAATATTTTTACCTATAATGGTACTACTATACTTACTATATGTGCGAAAAATGTAAACCCTTCTAAAGCAGAGCAAGTTCGATTGCTTCTATTTGAAATAATTAGATTGATTGGTTGATCCATGTCCATACAGTTTTTGGCATTCATATGAATCTGAGAATATTGGAAACTGAAAATTTGATTCAATAAATAAATGGTAAAATTCTGCTTTTTTATCCATAGTGTAAGTGTAGGAAAAACGTTTAAGAAAGGTTTCAAGTTGTATAGGAAAATGGGATGACAAGAATTTTTTGAGGGTAACGATAAAGAATTGCATAAATTGTGTATGAATCAAGTGTCATCGAACATAGTAGAAATGGAGACTCATGCGTGTAGGACACAGCAATGAAAGTGAAATAGACAGGATTGCAACATATAATGAATGATGCAGAAGCATTCCGGAGGCAAAAGAGTAGGACCATCAGCATCGCGTCGTTCGGATGGAGCGTTTTGTGATGTTATGTTTTCATAGTATGCGAATAGGATTGTAGTATACATAAAACTTGTGTACGAGAGAGGTTTCACTGCAACAGACAAAAAACGAACTTCTCAAGCTGTAGGATTTGATGGTTTTAGTGGAGATATGAATGAAAGAGACTGAGTGAGCGCAAAGAGAGACAGACGACACAAAAAAGGGAAATAGGAACTGCTGTGCAAACGAGGAAGAGTTGAAGGACAGCTCACTTTACTATTTACCCATCGCTGTACAGGCGTTTACGCCCGGAATTTGACGTACATACAAGATTTGGGGCAATGCATGTGTTGTGATGATGTGACGACTCCGTTGATGAGGCAATGCAATGGCTTGGTTGTAAAAAGCAAAGTGCGAGAGAGTGCTGATACCGCATTTTTTGGTGTCATCCTCTTTACGTAACACATTGCATTGCATATTGCATTGGATTTCGATTGCGTTGCAATCTTGCAATGACATGAACTAACGTATTATACGTATATTGTACTTGTGTGTGGCTATACTGAGGTTTCTACATTGCGGATATGAAAATATTGCAAATGCATCTGTGATGAACTATGGACGACCAAATGCGGAATGACTCGCTGTTTTTAAGTATGAAAGTTGTAAAGAAGCTCATTTCTGTTGATATGCGGGTTTTTGGAATGTTTATAATGATGGAGGAAGAAGCCAGAAAGAGATTTTTTAAAAGAAGAAAGTAATAGCAGTAATAATATAATGTAAAGTTGTTATACGTTAGTATGAGATATGTATTAAGTTAAGTGTATTGCTATGTGTATGGTACTTGGTAGTGTGTGGGGCTATTGTCGTGATGTGGTTGTGTTGTATCGTCATTGGATTTACGATTTGGAGTATAGGAGCTTAAGTTAGAGTTAGGTATAGAAAGAGGAAAACCGAAAAAACCCGGGTAGGATGATAATATGTGGAGTGAACTGAGAGTGGAGCATCGCATCACAAGTTTTTTTATGGAGAACTTTTCTGGCTTCCGGCAGCCGTTTGCCGGAAGTTGGTTTCTATCTGGCCCGAGTCGAGGAGTTGAGCTCACTCCAAAATTGAGCCGATGCGATGTCGGGCGGGAGAAGAAGTGACTGAATGAAGTCAGAGCATGCAATTTCTGTCTACTTGAGTGCAGAGAGACCCATTTATCTCCACTGGGGATGTATGCACATAACATAGGAAGAAGAGCCATTGCGGCTGGGGTGACTGTGTGTGCTTTGACGAGACGATACAGACACCAAAAAGGAAAGACGACTCTGCTACAAACCAGGAAGAATCGTGCCGGTATGCTCGCTCCACTAAAAAGAGAGAGACTTGGTTTGTTTGGTTGGTTGGTGCAAACAGAAAACGGCGACGAACGAACATATATGAAAATCGATCGACACAAATTTGATAAAAAGTTGAGCGGAAATCCCGTTTTGCCCGCGTCCTCTTTGCTGCAAAGTCGACCGTCACTCCTGCTTCGTTTCGTGGTTTTTCCTCTCTCTTTTCTCCCTATTATTTCTCTTCTCAAATTTTGTGGACATACATACAAAAGCAAACGGTTGCCAATGTCACCGTTAAGCTCCGAGAAAGTCGACTTTTGTTTCGGGCTTTTCACTGAATTTCTACAGTATATATTTCACATTCACTCCACCCATGAAATTCCCATACATTTTACAACAGCACCTCCATGTATTTTTAATTGCGCTCCCGCCTTTTCCAACCATTACGTATCGCTTAAACGTTCACTCTTTCTCTCCATATCTCGTTTTCTCTCCCAAAAACCGATTTATGAAATATTGTCAATATTATTAGACTCGTATATATTGCACGTATATATGCATTCGAAACGACCAAGATTATCTCCTCCAATCCCCATTTCCATTTAAATACTTATTATTAGATAAAGTCAATGTCTGTCAACCAAGTGTATTTCGCATTGCTCCGTTTTCTCTCTTTTACTTTCGTAAATTCACACACTCAATATAAGTGGTTAAACTTTCGCGTAGTTTCCTGTGATTCCACATATAAATGTATAAATACCGTCTTTATGCATTTATGTCCGGTCAAAATAACATTTTTTAACACTGGAATTATCTCAACTGTTAAAAATGTTGACGGTTTGGTTAAGGTTTATTTCCCCCTAATGGTTTGGTTTACATGATTCACAGCATCCACATTTTCCTTGAATATCTGTGACCTCCTAACGGCACAACTGTTCATGACACTCTCAAAGTCTTTTGTGCTTACTGTGAGCAATTAATATCAATGTCCTCGTCCTCAGTCTATTTCACAAAATAACAAGCTTCAGCGTTCTGCATTTCAATGATTGAAACAACCGAAAGTGTATTAGCTTGAAATTCAAGACTAGCATCGATTTCTAAAGTACAGTGTAAAATGAAATCGGTTTGTCAATTGCATTTGAGTTCACGGGCAATCTAATCAAATAATATGGTTTCAAGTTTTAAGGGAATGAATAAACGGATTTATCGTTCATACTGAAATCTAAAAGCAATGACGTTTGAGCACGGCTAATTCGGTAATACAAAAGACGTAAATAAAAATGATCAATGGGCATTATATATGGGATAATAGGAAGCACGCGAAGGAATGTCAAATCAGCGTGCAGCCGTTTGTGTAGCATAGAAGATTCATTCAAGTTGTGTGCAGGCTTTTTAAGCGCTGACATGATGCCGGTTACTTATAGCTCTAATGACACTAAAGATTTTTGTTGTATGTCCTCACTTGTTATTTGTAAAGTCTTGATCGTAGTGACGATGTTATCAGAACGTTCAACTTTATCGATGATGTCACACAAATTGTTGCGACCATTTTTAACGTACGTAATGATATATCGTAGTTGGAGGATATTTTTTAAACAATTGTTTTAGTTTTTGGAACGAAAATATTACATTGTGCTAATCGTGTTAGTTCAAATGGAATGTGTGACGTACACAGAGTTGTTTAAAGGATTTTCTTTGAGTCGTATGGTTGTATCTATAACTGATGCGAAGATTCCATAATAGCGACGAAGACGATGACGACAACGACAACGAAGGGTACGGAAATGTGTTTTTAGGGAAAAGTTGTGTTGTGAAAGAAAGTTAGCAACGGCTATATATAGAGAGGGAAAGATTGGGATGTGAGTATGTACTAGATAGTAATGTGAAAGCATGTCTGTATTTTTGGTAGTCGACAGTAAAGGACAGCAAGCAAGTTTGTTAATTCCAGAGATGGAGAATAGGAATTGACTGTGTTATCGGGGATAGAGAGCGAGAGAGAGAAAGAGAGAAGAAAAGAGATAAGCTTTTTGGAGTCTGAAAGGGAGAGGAAGTAAGAGTACTCCTACCGTAAAGAAATGGCACGGAGAGGTTTTTTGGACGGCGACGACGACTAGTTAGCTTTCTCTGGAATTTTTTTGGTGTTTCTGAGGGAACACAGCGGGAAAGTGATGATGTGAGCTGGAGAGAGTAGAGGAAATCTAATGTAATCTAATGCAGTAGTACGTAGTGGTATGTGTTTGAGTGAAGAGGAGAGTCTAAGGGAAGACACAATACAAGACTGATTGTGATGATAATAATGTGAAATGGTTTGTGCGTGTGTAGGTGATCCAGAGCCCGAACGAAGACTTGGATTAGAGCGAACGGAAGAAACCGGGTAGTCAAGATCCGGAGAAAGGCAGTTCGGATGATGAAAGTTCCTCCTTTGAGCCTTGTGGGGATGGAGCGTCTTCCGCTTCCGTTCCCATTTACGGGTGATCTTCTCTGGCGGGGCTATAACCCGCTTGGCCCACCACACGGTGGCCCACCCGGTTCTCCGGTCGCAGCTGCAGCGGCGGCCGCCTTGTCCCGAGTCACCGCCGCCTCCAACGTCGCCCTTCCTTCCCCACTCGCCGCTCAACTGCCTTTTGCCTACGATATCAAACACACAATACCCATCGCCTTGGGTGAGCATTTCCGTTCTCTCTTTCTTCGCTTCCCATTTCCCGTCAACTCAACCTCAAACCCAAAATGCTTCTTCGCTGTCGTCACCAACGCTTTTCTCCTCTCCCATCCACGCACACAACTTTCCCCATTACCCACGCACTTATAAACAAGCATTATTAAACACAACCAATAACGTCGTGTCGTCTCGCGTCCTCCGTCCTCGTCCTCATCCTCAAGTCTTATCTCTCCTCAAACTAACGTCCTCAGATTACTTTACTGCTACTTTCTATCCTTCTTAGCACGCTTTCCAAACGTTCCTGCCTTTCCTTCCTGTCTTTCCGGACTTTATATAACTACGAAGAAAAGACCTACTCCTTACTCATACTATATTAAATATCATCCTATTCTCACTCCTATTAGCAGCTAAACTGACTTACTCTTTATAATGTCACACACAGTATTCTTACCTGCTCCTTTCCTCCTTTCACTGTATTTATCATAGACGCAACATTCCCCCGGGAAATATTTTTAATGAAACTTTTACTACCCTCTGATCTTTTTTGTATGTTGTCCCACACACGACATGGGTTATGCGATGCCGTGCTCGTATTATGCTTTCCCAGAAATTCTGTAAATGAAATTTACTGCATACTTTCTTCTGGTTTCACATTTGTTGTTTGCCTTTTAGTTATGTGTTTCTGTGTGTGTTTAACCTTTAACCTTCCGAGATTTTATATGTCATTTGTCATAAACTTTCATCTTCGTCTCAACCAATGTTGGTTTGGCATGCAACCATATTGTCAGCTTTGTCTTCCTTTATTGCTTCCAAGTGCATTCCTCTGGTTTGAGGTTGACTCGCAAAATGTCACATTCTTGTTTTTCCATCTATTTTCTTGTGCCGAGAAAGTACAAGAGAATGACGTTTTATACTAATTCTGTATTACTTGTGTGCACAGCGAACGACCCAAGACTATGGAGCAGAGAAGATGTCATGACCTTCTTACAGTGGTGTGAGCGTGAGTTTGACCTCCCAGGATTTGATTCAGACAGATTCCAAATGAATGGTAACATATTTTATTCGCTTTTTCAATTATAGATGCTATTTATAAGACACAGTTTTATATTATAACTTGATAGTGTACAAGAGGAAAGATGCAATAGCACTTTAGCTTGTGCAAGTTAGAATAAGGAGATCATTTTCAAGCGAAGTATTTTAATATTATGGATGGAGGAGACTGGAAGTAAAGCACGCTTCCGTTCCTTTGGCTCGTTTCCGCTCAAAAACCCTTAATGTGATGCGGGGAAATGGAAAACTTCGTCCTAAAAATGACCCTCAAGCAGGATAAAAATAAAGTCGCGAACAACGTCAGGAATAAATGCTATAGTGTTCTTTTGGTGTCCCGGAAGTGAGCTAACAAAAGGCATCTAAGCTTTAATGGTTATTGATTTTGCACATTTCCATGGCTGGAACCGCTCAAGAAGAGTTGACGTCACACTTCAATGTACGAGTAGGTATTCGTATGTTTTATAAGTTAGTATTATACTTTCGTTGTTATACGCCGAAAGGAATACAGAGAAAAGAGGAAAATTTGACATTTTCCTGTAAGGCTTTTGTACAAAGGCAAAGGAGCAGACAGGAAGATTTTGTGCCTGTGTCTTCAATTTTCTATTTCTGTTAAAATATGTGTCCAAAGCAGACATTACTTGAGATTGTGGGTTCAGCTGCTATACCAATGCCAAAGACTTTTGCAGGTTTATAACTACTAATCAACCGTTAAGAACGAAAGAGAGTTTCATTACAAAAACTTGATGAGTTTTTGTTCAAGTCGAAACCCTGCAGAATTACTTCTTGAGCGTTTCCATGATTAGCACGTAATTTTCTCAGTCTCCTGCTGACAAAACCGAAAAGGTCTTTACCAAACCTTTTCTGGTTCCCGCAGATTAGCTCATACGTTGCGTGTGACCTGCATAAGGGCAAATGTCCCCATTTTCAATCATCATGCCCAACCATCATCCACATTGAAATCTTTGGAAAATTAGGAAGTTAATAGTTATTTGGAACATGAAACGGTGCCATTATATCCGTTTACCGAAACTATAAAAGCACAAACATAATATTTCTTTCCCTTTACTTTCCAAATCAAAATATGGAATCCAAACGTCAATCGTTATGCCAACAACTGCTTGTATTAACATTAATAACTTGTAATCCTTCCCATAACAAATTTCTACAAATAATTTCCGTTTCCCTGTTGCAAGTAACATTAAATACAAAAGTATAAAATGGATACATAAAATAGAATGTGTTGAAGCTTGAGACAAGGATGAGCCGTCAAATGGGAACTTTTATACTTATTTCTGTCCACTTCTACTTGTTGTCGAAACAACTGCTCTAATTGCCTCACTAATGTACTCACATTGAAATAGTTACAGAATATTAAAACGTGAGAACTTTTTGCGTTCACAGACAAAGACAAAAGTGTCATGTGCGCACATCAGAATGATGAAATATGGTATTCAAAATGTGTTATTATTAGTAGTGAATATAGGACATTTACAATTATATTATTATCTAAAGGGAATTCTTTTGTAGTATAATTACAATGAAATTTAGACCAATAATAATGATAATATAACAATCTTATTCGCGCATACACGCAAAGTTCTCACATAATAATGGAAGTGCAAGTGTTTGCCTGTTGTTTTACATGATTTACGCCACGCACAGAATGCTTCAGCTTCACACAAGATAGGTCGGGACTCGCAATGCCCCAAACCTCATTTTCAACAAGAAATGAGTGAGAATACGTTTTTGGATGAAGGGAAGTGAAGTTTTTGTATGCAAAAACGTGTTGTGAGTGCGAATCTCCTGTATTGTACGTTAGATGCAAAAGAATGGAGTTGAAAAGTGTTGTTGTATACAGTAAACAGGGAACAAAATGGTTTGTGAAGCAAAAGGTGTACAAGCATCATTAACAAGGAACGTAGAATACATTTACCTGCCCATTGTTTCGGCTTAGGGCAATCGTCTAGGAAGTGACGCTTGTCGTTTGATTTGCACAAGGACGACCAAAAGTTTTTGCATGCATTCAAGCTTGCTTGTTGTGCTATATATCAGAGCTTAGTTAGGCTAAGCTGCCTTTAAGCTGGTTGTAGGAAGGAATATTATTGTTCTTATGACTACGACTATGCCTTTGTGGTTTTGATAAACTATGGACATTGCATTGTTCGCATAGGGTAGGCTGGCGAATTGCTATTGCTTTACTGTGTTGTTGGGGACAACGACGGTGATGAGAAACAAGAAGGCGTCTGCGTCTGTCTCAATAATATGAAGAGGTAGTAAACTGCATACACTTGCATTGTAAAATGGAGGAATTGGAGCTACCTCCACTCGAACACTAACACTAACACATTCAGCTATTATTATTATTATACGAGGATTCCTTTTCCGGGATAATCAAGTTAGGCATCTCTACAGAATCTTATAGAGTATCCACTTCATGGGCCTCCATGTCATTTCTTGTCTATATATGTATTCCATGTGCTGCGATGGACTCTTAATACTCGGGGACTCGATTGTCGATTCTCCTGTAAATGTATATACTTTGTGTTATTAGTTTGCAAATTTTTTGTACTTTGTGTGTCCCTTGCCACGCTGCTATAGTCACACAATGTTTCTAAACTGAATGCAAACGTGGAGAGTCATCTTAAGATATATTTTATATGTACTAGTATATATAATATCATTTTGTGCAAAAGTACAGTTGATGTTTGCAACACCAAAAAAAGATGTTATTGCCACGTGTATGATTCAAGTGCCTTGTTATCTTCATCAGGGAAGAAAAACAAAGTAGGTTTTACTTGCAGTCAGAGTTTCATCATCTGCCCTTGCAATTAACCAAAATAGGGAAGTACAAAGTATTATACTGTTGTGATGATGCGAAATTTCTGTTGCCGTCCATCTGGAAAACTCGAGTATTTTATAGAATAATGTACACAGAAATTCCATTTTTTAAGTTGTATTTGTTTGTTAGGCATCGTCGTTCAGTATCTTCTCATGATGATTCCGCATCTTTCGTAATTCCTTCATTACTTCAATTTTATAATATGAGAAGTATGATAAGTGTATTAGTCAGGCTGAAGTGTGTGATTGTTGGATGGAGGGGCGAAGCGAGAATGTGCTAAGTCCGAGATTTGCAACAAACGACGACACACACAACATAACACGAATGGATGGGAAACATTGTATAAGGAATACTTGAATGCAGTTAGTGTGTATGAAGTGTGGACGACGGTGATGACGAAGCCGATATATAGGTAAATATAGCGTCATTCTACGACAGCACCCACCTAACCCAATTTGACAGAGTAGGAAGTGATGCACGCCTCGCTGACTTCTGGCTAGTTGAGGCTATTAGGACGAAAGAGATTGCTCGTCATCCTCATCTTTTGTCTATTCTTTGTGTTAGACTCTTCTCGTCTCCTTTTTGCTGTCTTTCAATGCCCACAGGCAAACATGCTGACTTTATTCCGTGATACGGAAATGAAACTTTTGTCACCATTCCATGTTTTGCTATGTACTGCAGCTTGTAGTACATAGTATAAAGTATAATACACTCAACACACATCGTTCGGAATCTCATTATCCTCTATGTACTATAGTAATAAGGTACAAAAATGTCTCGATCTTGCATCTTTCTTTCAAAAAATTCGGGCTGTAGGTATATTTTTGAACAAAATTGCTGGAAGTGATAATATTTGTAATTTCCTGTTTTATGCACTATCTGCCGCATGCAGAAAAGATGATGCACCTGTTCAATGTCCATACAAGGCTTCCTTGTTTAAAAAAGTTGATATCACTTTTAGTATTATTGCACTTCAACGTCTTGTCCTTTTTCTACTTCTTTCTTTGTGTTCCTTATATGGTGCATGGATATGGACATTTTAAGATGTAATGTATAACTTTATTGCAAGTGCAATGTATGTAATCGTATAATTTGTGATTAGCATTTTTTACATTGAGAGAGTATAGTATGATGAAGACTGCGGTGTTAGCGTCCATTGCGAATTCCAAATAATATCTTCATTTCGATTTCTTTTGAGGTCGAGTCGTGGGATATGAAACGTCCTGTTTGTCGTTTAGTTGTTATTTTATCTCACCATGAACTGCGGTTGAGCACTCTGTGACCAATTGGTGACTAAATTATCATGCCAGTATGATTTCTTTACACAATACACATAATAAGTGCACATTACAACGAAATTTATCATCAATCATCGTTCTAGCACATGTTTGAGGTAAATGTGCACAATCTTCTCACGGATTTTAACACTTTTTGTTCTATATTGTATAAAATGCAGTAAACATAAAATAAAATGCACTACCGTGTAAAAAAACTACTATTTCAAAAGGTGCATGCATAATTTCCTATTGGCTATACAATGCCAATCGTGCCAACCGTAATGTGTAAGATGGCAAAATGATTCACACGATAAATTAAAGTTGAACTAGTACTCATTTCCTGGATTGTGTTTTGATAGTTCGTAAAATTATGTTTTTATTAATAATATCACGTGTATAAGAAAAATGCATTCTAAATGGTTGTTTTTTAATCGAAACAATTTTTGATACATTTTCCTAGTGCAACATTGAAACGCGCACTTTATAATATCATAGCAATAATAAGTTACCTAACCTAACGGTATAGTTAGTACAGTGCTATCTGCTATTGCATTTTCCAGCACTACGTTCCGTAATGAACCACAAGACGTTCCGATGATACTGTTTATTGATGAAATGGTGTGTTCTCAAGGTTTTTATGAAATTTCTAATATTTGGTTTTGTAATTTGTTTTTAAGGAAAAGCTTTGTGCTTGCTGACGAAAGCGGACTTGGAGTCTCGAGCCCCTTGTTCAGGTGATGTCATTCATAATGCGCTTCAGCTTCTTATGGGCGCTTCGTCAGCGACAGACTCGCCGTTGACACCGCATACGCCTTCATCCCTGAGAATGCTCCCACTCAGTGCGAAAGGTAAGTTTTCTGGAGAAAATCTCACAAAAGTTGCACACATGCTGTTGCATTACTTGAATTTAGCAGTCCGGATGCTACTGGATAGTGTGTGAAAAAAGAATTTTCCAGAGAATGAGAGTTTTCGTCCAACTTTGTCTCATACTCAGAGACTTTTTAATTGAAACGTTCACAACAAATGTTGTTGCTAGGCAGCTTTGTGTTGCACACAAGCCACAAGTCACATTTTTGTCTTGTAACCGACACCACTTGATTATGTACTTACAATATTTTAATGATCTGACTTTTTACCCGTGTTCCAGAGAAGCCATACTGCTGCATAGAACAACCCGCATTGCATTGTTGTATGAGAGCAGGTCCAGTAGAATTTCTCTAGAATTGCGTAAAGTCGTATAGCTTCAGCTTCATCAGCAGCAGCAACAGAGCCTGTGTATGAGAGAAGCAACTAATCTTGATGAGAGTAAAAAGTAGGGAAGTTAAGTTTTTGAAAAGAAAAAAATTGTTGTGAGGATTTTCTTGACAAAATTCAGTATCGGGCATTTTTCTCGTTTAGGCTACTTCTACTAGTTTTTTTCTGTGTCTTCTCCGACCGTCTCGTTAGTCACCGAGGAATTCGGGTTGAAAGTCAGATTTGTGAACAAATGAGTCTCTTGTGTGCAAGAAAAGTAGACGCGTTGAGCTCAGTTCCGGACATTTATCATCATCCATCAAAAAAAGTCTTAACTCCCTCAGCTCGCCTTTATCGTCTAATTGTAAATTGTATGCGTGTGAGTTGACAAGTTCCTTTGCTAATTAGTCCTGCATAACAGGAGCGTATTACATTTGATTTTCACCTGCAGCAATCCATTACACGAGTCTGGAATTTCTAGAATAGAGTCTATGAAAGTAGACCAAAAACATTTTTTGACACGTTGAGAACGCATGTATTACCTTTTCATCAGGTTGGTCCGTAGCAGATTTGCATTATGCTGCTGCTCAGCAGAACGGGACTACTTCAGTGACCCTGAGCCCTGCACCTTCCTTGGATGGTCAAGCTGGAAGCCCACAAGAACATGGTGCAGCACACGGAAATAATCATCATTCTTCAGCGTCCTCGTCAAATGGATCTGCT
>JABASF010002839.1:0-12654 GCA_019776145.1 Harlomillsia oculata
AAAAACGTATATGCTTTGCGAGCTTTGCCATTGAAGATTGAACAAACAACTTGCTTGATACAAAATGAAACACATCTGATGAAACACATCTGTCCATACATGTATATGCAAAGTATGTGTTCCAGAGTTTCCAATTTTGCATTCTACAGAAGCTTCAACTAGCTTCCAGCTTTACTACACCAATTACAATATACACAATTTTTGTTTAAAAAATGAAGGAAAAATGATTTACGGTTCATTTGCTAATTTCTGGTCACCTTTTTGTGAGCAAACTGTAATTTCTTATGGGATATTATTATTAAGTCTTGTGAGACTTTTTGGAAAGGAATCTTTGTCCTCAATTGAAATGTCCTTGGAACGCTCTAAATCGAAATTGCATTGGTGAGGACAGCCCCCACAGTGTCGTTTTCCCCTGACGACAGCGACGGCGACGGGCGATGACAGCAATAGTATTGTTGTTGGATAGTGTTACTCTTGAATCATCGTGTAACCTAAAAAATACATGGCTCATTACATGACAACATTACAACATTCGATTATACTGTCGTCGTCGTCTTTTCCGTGCGAACATTTTGAGAGCGTCGTCGTCGTATTAACGTATCCTAAAATGGTGAAATTAACGATTAAGTGCGGTTTCCTCACTTCCTGTGCTTGGCACATTTTGTCTGTCAAGTGTTCGAGTGGTTAGGCTTTTTTGTCACTTCTCCATGCCTGCTTGCTTTGACTTTGTCGCTCTCTCTGTTCCCATCAACACAGAAAAGGTTTCACGAAGCAGATTTGAGATCAGAATCCAATTCGTATTTGTTTCCAATATGTATTTTGTATTTGTGAATTTATACGAGATCCAAATACGATTATGAAGTAAACATGCGACTGGAGATTTAGTGTAAGAACTATGGTGTAGGGAAGGAACCNATGCGACTGGAGATTTAGTGTAAGAACTATGGTGTAGGGAAGGAACCTGGACGAAATGTAACCAGAGGGCTCAAAAAACTAAAAGGAAGAAGATGGAAGTGCCTGACCACACCGAGGACACAGATATCACGAAAAGATGACTTTAATTCAGAATACCTTTTATGCGTCTCGTGATAAATACTTCTTGTTTGGTGTTGCTGGTGGATGGGTTCGTTCAAGAGATTGTCTTGATGTTCTCCATGAGTTTATATGAGCAAATGATGATTTTTCTTGTGCGAGTTTTCGTGTGCCTTCGGCACTGACTCGGACAAAAAACACAGAATCAGTCTGAGAAGATCCAAAGGGATGAAAGTGAAACAATGTTCTTCATGTTCTCCATCTCCCCCTTAGCAACAATATAACCAAAAGTTGAGTGGAACTTTGTATTGAATGAAGTATTATATATACATAGTAATGCACGTGCAAAAATCATTGTGCGAAGCGAAATGCAGGTATAATATAGCAACAGAAGTTTCATCTCTTGTTCTGTGTTGTCACAATGGAATGGCATGCGGCATCGTCCCAGCAAGCTTGAAATAATAGTGCTCATCCTCTGGACCTGGACGGACACGTAACTGGTTCCAATGAGAGCTTCTTCAAGGAAATGTTCACACACACAATCCATACACAACAAGTCGCGTCTTCGCGGTCGTCATTGCGTTGTCTTCTCGTCGTCGTGCATGCACCTCGCAAAAAACGTCAAGGTGCCCTTTGAAAGGAGCAGTCATTGTTTGCCGATGTGTCCAAAGGATACGGCCGTACCTGCCGCTCAGTCTGCTGGTCTGCTCCTCTATTCTCTTATCCAAGCCACTGCAAAAAGCTCCATACCAAAAATGCTATTTTTTTGCACATTGCCGCGGGCTTTTGTTGGACTGGAGACGCGATGCGATGGAAGAGGGATCGTATTTCGCGATCCTCGTCTCCCAAAGAGAAAATCATCACGAAAGTCCCTTTTCTTCCAAGTTCAGTCTGATGGACTTTTGCTGTGTGCACGCTCTTCCTCGCCTCTTCGTCTTCCATGCGCTCTTCATCCTCTTCTAAAAGCAAATCTGATGAGGAATCTTCTCGGAAAAAGACGTTGCGTCCGGTCGTGGCCGTTTTGTGGTTTCTTCGTATAACTTCTTCCTTTGCCATGTCCATGCTCTCGACAATACTCACCCTTTTTTGCCAACTGCTAAAATCTGAACTTGCAAAAATCACAACTCACTACGTGAATATACTATACCAGAAACCAGTTTTCCATGCAAAGATCAGTACCAGCTCGCCTCAAATTGTTTTACATACATGTATGTTGCATATTTTACAATAGAATTCAAAATTTGGAAATAAATAATATTGCTTCAAATGAAATTCGTATTAGGAAGTTTAAAGAGTGTGAAATGATGGGATTGAGTTGGAGTCCGGAGTCGAATTGTAGAACCGAATGCATTATAAATGCAGTGAATGGAATTGAGAACCGACCCTCAAACAACGTACCCTTGACTTTGAAATTTCGCAGAAACGTAGAGGAAATTCAATGTTAAAATTCATCCATTTGTGCATATCAGTTTAGGACACATAAAGTTGATAAGGTTCCGAGTTTCAAGTTGACAAACTGTTCAACGTGCGGTCAGGACGCGGAGGAGAGCAAGAGAGCATCTCGTCCATATATTGCACATTCGGCTTTTATCTTCGTTTTCTTGCTGTGTGTCCATGTTATGTTATGTAAAGAAAATGTGTGTTCTGATTGATGATGATGATGAACCACTATTTCCACGATGACTTCTACGTCCTCCTTCCCTGCGTAGTAAACAGCTGACAGAGATACATTTCGATTCCAGTTACTCGTTTCTACGATTTTCCTTCAAGGAAATTCCTCAAATAATAGTAAATTTTGCGTTGTGATTATGATTAAGGTTAGTCAGTGTGCAAAAAGGGTATGACTTCATCACGATCTTGATCCTGACACGACGTATATATTCTTACTACTTTTTGAACCAGGAAAAATGTGTCCGAATTTCCAAATTAGTTATAATTTTGAAGTAGGTACACTTTTAAGTCAAGCTCCGGGAATCGGCAGAGAACACGCAACAGGTGGTGGAATTTTTTTAAGAATGTCTTTTGCGAACCCGTATCTACCCTTTTCCCTCATAGAAAAAATTCAGGGTTTGGCTTCGGTTCCCACAAATCAGGGCTGAAAATGCTCTAGTTGACAATGAGATTTTAAAAACAGTCAACCTTATTAAATTAGGAATGCTTTTTGTGGATACATTTGTGCTGTTGTCATTTTAAGGAAGGATTTGCTCCACGTTCAAGCACGTTACAAAAAAATAATGGTAATTGTCATTCGTCCAAATTATCATTTTTACCTTTTTGGTTCGGTGGTAGAACGGTGGATGAATTTTTTTATTTTTCCGTTCCCACCCCAAGTAAAAAAATGATGCAAATGATTTTGAAGAAGAACAAAGATTTGCCTTTTGGAGATTTACATTTTCAGAAGGGGAAATGCAGGAGGCAAGTAAGGACTTGGTGGGATCCAACACATCCATTTAAATGTGAATAGACCCTTGACCGTAAATTGACATTGTTTGCCCGTCTTTTTTGGCACGCTGCGGTGGTGCGATTGAATGTAAAAAACGGTTTTTTTAAAGGGTCCTACTACGCCTTCCTGCCTTTTTCAAGGGTTTGATTGTTCCACACCTTGCTCTGCTGTACAGCAATTTCCAATTTTTTCCCAACTTGACTTCTACTGTAGCAGTCTTGAATAGTTTTTTTGTCAAAGGGATGGATGCTCAATGTGTTCTCCCTTTGCGAACCCTCTTTGTCTCTTGCTCTGTTTTTTGTCGATAAAAGACTTTTGCTCTTATCTTCATATATTTGCATTAAGAAAGACCTTGGGAGAATAAATATGCGGGTTTTTTCTGAGCAAAGGGTTGCTATTCGTATCCGACCGTGTTAATTGTTCCGGAGAATGAAACATCCTGATGAGATGAGAAGGTGCTGTTTAAGGACGCACAGAAGGGATCAACTTTATCAATTTGTGTGTTCAGTCAGTTTTGTTATTGTTACAATGCAATTGACTGGAATGGGAAAAATCCAAAGGATACCCTTTACCCTACTTTCCCAAAGGAATAATCCAAGACACGAGTAAACAAAATCAAGGTGGAACTGACTTATATATCGATGCGGCTAAGATTTGATGATGTAATTCGTTTCGCTCCTATGATTAAGGAAATTATCCTCTCAGTTGACAAAATAGTAGATCCGTAGAGCTTAGAAATGTAGGGAATATTTTTGAAACTGAGGGTGTGTTCGAAAACGGATGTTACAATTTTGAGAATTCATTTGCCAATAAAAATAGGAAGACAATAACAAACAAATAAACAAACAATCATAACGTATACAAAGTTGGAAGACGATGAGGACACACCCCATAAATTGAGCTCAGTTAATTTTTCATGTAGTGTGGGACAACATGTAAAATACACGGTGAGGAGTCGAGCGGAGAAAAGGATACGATTTCCGGTCATTGTGATTTTTTTAGGCTGTCGTCATCGTCACCGTGTTCATCAGTTTTTGTGTATGAGTCTGAGAACTGAGAAGGCGAGTCACCCTTGCACATCTTTCACGTCGTCTACGTCCGTTCGTTGTTGTTCATAGACTATGAAAAGAATGGGATTCGTTGTAGATTTCCCTTGATGGAGAAATGAGTTGAGTCACGTTGAGAAACAACAGTAAGACAGAAATGTAGCGTCTTCAAAGACGAAAGAGAAGCCAAAGTGGCTGTTTCAAGGCCTCCTTACCGAGTGATTATCATGGAGGTTTCAGGATTGCACCTGTTCTTCTCTCTGACTCTAGATTCAGTGTTCCATGACCATTTTTCCGTCAGAAAAAGCAGCAGGTGAAGACTTCTTGCAAGTGGGAGTATAGTATAGTGTTGTGCCATGCGTGCATGTTACAGCATACAGAAACAATCGTGGCTTGGTGAATTTTGTTCCATTGTTTTCCGGTCGGTGGCCATTGGCCATTGCTGGAGTAGGGTCGAGAAATAGTTACTGTTGAATAAAAAGTAAACGTGTGGCGTGGATGCACTGCGAAAAATAGGAAATGACGTGTTCCCCGTCCACTTCAAACAAATGACGACACAGAATGGAAGAGCAAGAACAAGCACGGCTGAGATCTCGCAGGATGCCCGACCCACGAAAGGTTTCTTCTTCGTCTTTTTTGAAAAAGTCTCATAATGTGAAGTCAAGTCTTGTTCCAGAAGTTGTGGGTGAGAACGAGTAGCGAATGGCAGGGAAATGATAGTCACAGGCACAGGTTTAAAGTCAACAGGAGCAGTTAGTGCACGGAAAGTCATTTTTTTTATCCAGGGGAAGTCGAAGTCGGTTTCTCTTGATCACTCAAGCAGTTCGTAATGCTTTTCGTCCAGAGACTTCCGTGCTTCAAAGCTAGTCTTTCTCACCGTTTATAGTACTTGTAAACTTGTCCGTGGTGTCATTAAGCTTCCTTTGGCAACACAGACAGCTCACTCCTTCAGAATTTATACGATTACCATTACATGACTTTGTAACGTTCGAGAGTCGAGAGGCCTCTCATCCGCTTTTTTTCTTCTCATCCATTGTCTGGTTATTAGTTATTATTGTACTACTCATTGTAACGAGCAAATCCGAACTTGTGATAATGATAAGACGATGATTCACTGAGACTTTGATGTGATGAATATACTAAAAGTATTTGATGCTAAGATAACTAATTTATATTTTTGTTTTGATTTAGCGGAAGGCTACTTGTTTGCTAATCTGTCAGGGCAGTATTGTGACTTGAACAGCCCTACCACACCGACATTCCCACATCACCCGAATTTGGGTGGCCATGGAGGACCAATGTCCGGCGGGGCGGGTGGAAGCCCAACGTCTCCCATGCTCAATGGTCATGGACATCATCATCATTTGAGCTCCTTGGGTGGATCAATTCCCACTTCAGTAATTCACCAAACTCCGGCGACCACGAGTCCAAGTAGCAGCTCGTCTATGGAAGAATTCTACCTGGCCGAACTCGGATTCCCACCAAGAATCAAAAAGAAATCCAGAAAGCCCAAAGGAATAGACTCGGGTCCTATGAAGCGCAAGAGCAGAGAAGGTACAGAAAAGCATGTCTCTCTATCGAGACTTTAAAAAGTATACATTACTATGAAATGTAATTAATTGCTCAGGTTCGACGACGTATCTATGGGAATTCCTCCTCAAGCTGCTTCAGGACAAAGAATACTGTCCACGGTACATCAAATGGACAAATCGTGAAAAGGGTATCTTTAAATTGGTGGACTCGAAAGCAGTGTCCAGACTCTGGGGTCTGCACAAGAACAAGCCAGACATGAACTACGAAACGATGGGCCGAGCACTGAGGTAACATCACACATCTTAGTTAGCTTTCCACCGCCTTCCCCCAGCCCCTGAAAATCTGCATCTTCATTTGATGAGGTGTCATGCACATGCCGAAATTCTATCGTTCTGAATTTAGACTCAAGTTCAACGGCAGAAAAAGGCGCATCTTTCAGCTTTTCTCGCATGAATGAGATACAAAAATGCGCCAACTACTTCGTTTTGGCACACCGTCAAAAACATATTTCCGTCTCTCCTCATTATTTTTCATTTAAGAAAAACTGCCACACGTACTCTGCACACTTTAACTTTTTTCCGGGTACAGAGGATATCATTTCCTGATCATTTTCCGGGGATTTTCTAAATATCAACCTTGGTTCTGTTTGTTGCTTACCACAACACAGAAACATGGTTTCATTCCGATTGGAGGAACATTATGGGAAATTGCGACACACGACGGCACAAGCTGTGCATGAAACGATGACTTTTAGCTGAGAGTTCTTTTGAGTTCCTTCGTTGCGAAGGAACTTCCTCATTTACAAAAGTTTGTTGTTGGCAACAAAAACAAAAAAGAAACAAATTGCAACTTTCCTCATTTGATGTTGTTGTTACTGGTGAACTTGGGAAAATGTGAGGATCATGTGTGCTCCTATTCATTCATACTTCCTCCATGTCATTTTTAAGTACATATATTCCGGCGAGCTACATCAGCATAAAGTTTTCAGGAAGAAATTCAGCTAACGTTGTTTGCTGCCGTCAACGTTATCAATGCCGCTAATGCTGACGGGAACGTTTGTGTCTGTGTCGTTCAGTATAGTATCGTATCTATTTTCAGCATCTGTTATTTTATGTACCATTTTTCTTTCTGAGAAGAGACACAGTGACACAGAAGGAAAAGATGTACTTCGCCCATGGCAAAAAACCATAGTTAACAGTTTATTATAGCTGATATTACTATAATACTTTAATGGTAATTTCCTCCTCAGTCACCACCAAGTTAGCTAGAGTCGGATTTTTACCGTGTAGACAGACAATTCTAATAATTTTCCGGGTTGCATCTTCTGCTGTGTGCGTTCATCACACGATTTTGTGAGTTTATTTATTAGTAAACATCCTCTTCTGCGGTCAAAACACGAACGTTCAGGGTCATCACATTTAGGAGTCCTTTTCATATAATTGCCCAGTCCTTTTATTTACTAAACCATTCACTATATTTTAATAAATTGATGTGATTTCATGTTCTGGATATTCTTGATCATTTCAAACAGGTACTATTACCAACGAGGAATCCTAGCCAAAGTGGACGGACAACGATTGGTCTATCAGTTTGTAGACGTGCCGAAAGACATTGTCGAGATTGACTGCAACGGCGTCTAAGAAATGAAAATTGCGTCATCTTAATGTAAATAATTGGATCACACAAACAAAGAAAAAAATTGCACACACAAATGCAAAATTTCCTTCCTGAAATGAACCCGCAGCTTCCAAGAGCCAGAGTTTTTATTTTGCGCTTTTTTATTTTCGTTTGTTAAACAATATTAAATTGTTTAAAAATCTCCATATTTTCTTACATTTCTGCTTTATCAAAGTACTTTTTTGTAGTTATATAAAATTTATACCACAAAATGTGAATACTGATGGAATTTCTTTTGTGTGGTGATTTATTTTACAGATTGCTTTTTTGTTTAAACAAAAAGCGAAGTAAAACATTATTCATTTGGGGATGAACGAGAAAGAAAAGCTAGACAGCAATCTGAA
This sequence comes from Harlomillsia oculata, assembly GCA_019776145.1. Taxonomy (NCBI): domain Eukaryota; kingdom Metazoa; phylum Arthropoda; class Collembola; order Entomobryomorpha; family Oncopoduridae; genus Harlomillsia; species Harlomillsia oculata. The sequence goes on from JABASF010002839.1 coordinate 8,076, forward strand.
TTCATCACAATTTTAAAGAGTCAAATTTTACTTTTCGTCAATCAGCTAATCAACAATCAAACTATGCGTTAAGTGTATATAAAAACGTAGATTATATACAAAACGAAAACAACTTCTGCTGCTCTGCTGCAACAAAACACCCGAAAAAATCATTTGACGGTGAGAAAAGAATTCTGAAGTCTACAATCCTACAATTTTTGAACTGTGCTAAGTAATCATCAAGATTTAGAATTTTTTAGAACTTTAAGAGATATTATATATATATTATATATGATAATCCTAATTGTACTTGAAATGAATGCTGTGTAAGTTTAATGAGCTTTCAAAAAAATTTTTGGGACATTTTTTGAAACTCTTTTCTTAGGTGTACTTTTCAAAATGAAATAATTGTTGTGTACGGAAAATGCTACACAGACATGCACACTTGCACACACACACGCCGCTGCCGTTCGGAAACAATGGGACTTTAAATTTTACCTACTTTTTTAAATTCTATTATTTTGAAGTTGAATACGCAATTTTTAATCGCAATAAGTTAATTTGTCATTTTGTTTACGGTATTGTCATTAGTAATCGTTAATTTTATGAAAAAGTCCAGATTTTACGTTTCAAAACAGACTTTTAAAAAATTTTGAATTGCGTCCACGAAAAAACAAAATTACATTTCTCTGCGGCTCATTTCGAACGACGTGAATTAAAACATAGTTTATAACTTATAGTACGTTTGAAGAAGAAATCAAGTGAGATATCAAATTTGTGTGGTGAATTTTTTGGAGAATGTTCGTGTCGTCGTGTCGTGTCCTCCTGTGGGATACGTCAGAAAAGGGCGCGAGACGTGAGAGTCAACATTATAAGTCTAAGAGAATTTTGAATTCTTTTCAGCACTTTTTCGACACACAATGACGACACTTCTGGGGCTTTGTATGCGTTTCGATGATTTCTTAAGCATAATACAAATTCGTCGTATACATTCGCCCTTTTCCTGCGTCTTCTCAAATCCCTCTGTGTAATTTACATAGAATAGTAAAATGTCGTAGGTTAGCACTTTTAGGAAACGGCAGAATTTGTTAGACTTAGAATTTTTTGAAAAATATATCGTTTATTTCTTAAATGTAGCAGAGAGTGTCTCTTAAAAATCTGTGTGTGTGCATGGACGAGCGAGCAACATTTTTTGTGAGGAACGAAAGCTCGTTTTTGCGTATGCGAGAGAATGTAAATATTATTATTATTATTACTATTAAAGAGTGTATAACTTAGAATAGAAATTAACTATAGCATTAATTAGGATTTTCATTTCGGTCGAAAAAGGGTCAACCTGCTATACATCACATTCGGCTGAACCAGCCGCACAAATGTTAAAGGTGGACGGACAATGATATTTAAAACTATACACAACAACACATGCAGAACAGCAGCAAGGGAGTGCCGTTTTAAACAGTTTAAAACAAGGATTTTCTTTTTTTGGAAAATATGTGAAGAATAATAATGAAACATTGTTGTGTGCGCATGGGCGAAGAGCTGATCGTTTGACGTTTAAATGGACCAAAATACCGAGAGTTAAAGTTAACGTGTACGTTTAGGGATAATTATCTATAAATGGTAATCTTTGGGTTTGAATAGGTGTAGAATTTGTATGGGCCTATGTAATCTAAATCTTATAAATTACAATGTGTCAGGGATGGCGAAGAAAAAAGTTCCATTTCATTTTTGAATCGAATGTACAACTAATTTACAAAAATATTTGATCTTTGTCGACAAAGTCACACATTTTGACGACACGTTTACTACTTCGATAATGCTCTTTTGACTTATTTCTTCACATTTGACCTTTCGCTTTTTCTTGACCCGAGTATGAGATAATGAAGGTCAACTTTGTCGTCGTCTTACGTACAAACTGTCAATGTCGTACCTTTTCTGATAATGGTCAGAGTTCCGTTTCGCATGCGTCACTATACCTTTCGTTGTCGGTGTCGTTGTTGTTATCATTGCTGTGCTTGGTCTCGACTTGATGAAACAATTAGAAATCAATTTGTCGTGTCCAACAAGGGAACAACAAACTGCTTTTCCCCCTTCAAAAAATGGCCGCTTGGGACCGAATAAATTCGAAACACACGGTTGTTGCACATTTAATGTTAGTACTAAATGTTCGTGAACGTCAAAAAATCGCAAAACATTTTTAATTATGTGTGCAATTTTATTTGGAAAAGATCATTTTATTTCAATTTTTTGTTTACAATATTATATTAAGATACTTAGTAATTAATTTAGCTAGTTAAATAAAATTGACTGTACTTTTAACAAATGAATGACAAAATGAAACAAACTTTATGAAAGGAAAACGTCTGATGCTATGATGCGCGAATGAGAAACTGTGTCTATAATTGTATAGTTTAATGAAAAATGAAACGAAAGAGTTTAAGGTCACGAAAGGTCAATGCTGCTTTCAATTTATATATATAAATATAAATAATAATATGTATTTTAATATATGTAATAGTAATTTGTGAGATATTGACGACGATAAGGATAAATGATATGAAGAAATGGAATGCTGCGAATGGAAATATCAACTTATTATAATTTTATTGAATTTTGTTTTGTGAACAGACACACAACCAAACAATTATGAAAACGAAAGAATTATTAATTAGGGATAAGAAGAAAGGAAATGATGCTGCGTTTATGATACTATAAACACACAAGAAAAGTCATATTATACGTTTTTTGTGAGTGTACGAAACTAACTACAATTAAAAACTTAAATAGGAAAAACTATATACATTGTAAGAAATTGTCCTTATAATTAAATGTAGTAGGAGGAAAAAATGGGAGACAATTCCTATTAATATACTCTATATGAATATTATTAAAAAAGATAATACAACAACCTCTTTGAAACTTCGTGTAGTTAGCAAAACGTAGCACACCTTTTTTGAATGTTTTTTTTAATTGTGTAATTTTTTGGAAAAAACAAGAGTGATATTTGTAAAAAATCAATGTCGTCGTGTTGTTTTTTTTTCGATTGTGGACACAAACCTCGATGTACTATAATCATATATTAGTAATTAAATTAATACGTGTAACGTACGAACATATAGTACGCATTCACAAAGGCTCAATTTCCGTTTTTCTCTGACCCGTTTAAAACATATAGCTTTAATTAATTACTTATTGTCAAATGAATGTCCTCATAATAACTGTTTTTTTCAATCGCAGAACGGCGGTCGAAAACAATAACCGGACCGAAATGCCGGTGTTTTTCGACTACTGTTTAATGTCGTGGAATATGAAAAAATGACGAACGAAGTAACGATTGATTGAGCCTTTTCTTGCGTCATTAATTTGTGATGAAGTAAGGACAATTGCATTACACACATTTCCTCTTTGATCTTGTTGTATCGTCGTGGATTATAATTATTTTTTTGTGTCCATCGTCCAGAAAAAATTGACAGGTCCAAGAGTTTTTTTGTAGATGTTTAGATATAAACTAAACAGAATTATTATTCTATACTTAAAAAAGCTACGAAACACATCGTACAATGTAGACTTTTTTCGTACTCTATACGTAGATAAATCTGTGTTGTGAACTTGTCGTATCGTGTTTTAAAAATTGTGGATTTCGAATGGCAAAAAATTAAATCTTCTTAAATTCATTAGTGTGTGGCCCGTTAAAAGTAATTCACTGAGAGAACATGTACCAGCAAAAACACAGTTTTCAAATTTTTAAAAAATACAAATAATATGAATTTTCAACCGTTTAACTTCTTCCTGGTTTCTGTAATCTTGTCCGTAAAGGAAGGATAGAAAAATACTATGATGATATCAATCTTAATCTTGTAAACTTTGAAAGTACCTTCAGAAAGATGCTGTACTATATTTTCCCTAATCTCAAAAAGATTTCGAGTGTCTGAAACAAAACAAAACGCTTCATTTTTGAGAAACAAACTTACTAAAACAACTAGACAAACGTCTGAAATGTACCTTTTTGGAAACAAAAACAAATCTTGATGTGTGCTTATAGTTATTGTGTATAGCCTTGAAAACAAATCGCCATCGTCATATTTAAAAATTGCTTTTAGAAGCGCACACAAAATATTATAGCACATTTCAATTTGGAAAATTTTAAATGTTCTTATAACCCAAAACATTTGTTTTAAGACAGACTGATCGATCAATTTTTCAGACACCAAATGTGTATGAAATCTTGGAAATTGAGATTTCACTCTAAACGTTGTTGTTATTGTTGTAAAGAAGAAGCGTATAAACTGACACACAAACACGCACGCACACAATTATCTTGTTAACTTTCCCTTGTCAACTTAAACAATCTATTAGTTGAAATTAATCGTCTTGTTTCTTGTGTTTCATCGTCATCTTCTTCTTCTTCCAGTTCTCTCTTGGACGGAATTCTCATTATTAAACACGATTTAAGAAAACAAAATCAAATTTTTGTCTCTCTCACACAGATATATAAAACAAAGTGTCCGAAGAAATGTTTTTCGGTCGCAGATGAGTTCCGATTTCAAATGGAAAAGGATGATAAATTAATGAAAAAATGATACATTTTTTGGTGTGTACA
>JABASF010002840.1:0-12653 GCA_019776145.1 Harlomillsia oculata
ATGTTTGTTAGTAAAGTTCACCTTACTTTGTAAATCACAGAATAAAATCATGTATTCATGTAGCCCCACGACACGAATGATTGAATTATAATGATTTGTATCAGTCATGTTTTTCGTAGAATTTATTAAAAGCTTCACGTGAATGTTCATTGAATTATTGATTGCACTGATCGCAGAGGAATAAGGAGACCTCTTGAGTGTCTTGAGTCCAGTTGTCTTAACCATCAGAACTAGAACAATTCAGCTTGTACAATTACAATACAACAATTACAGAACAAAATGTAGCAGGTTAACTAGCATTTTATTGACCCACGCCATTGTCCTTGAAGCTCAGAGAGACACAAACACTGATGTCCGTTGGAGAAGCAAAGTTTACCTTCGAAAGTAATAGACATCTTGTTTACTTTCAAAAGGAATAAAGTCTTAATTTATTGTTTACGATTTCATAGTCCCAAGATCTATGGTACATATATTGTATATATGGAGATATGGACATATTATATCATGCATTACGTCATTTATTCATATTTACTCAGATACCGACGTGAGCGTAAACATTTACAACTATGTCGACAAACAGAACAGTCGGGTAGGGCGTCGTATCTCGTATGGTTCTTCTTAATTTCCCTACAAAATTCTTAACAGATATGATATGAGATGTGGATACAAGGGATTAATTATTAACCGTTAATGAGAGACGTTTATGTTATGCGTTTCGAGTAATAACCTGTCGTTTTTCGTATTTGCTTTGAACTAACATAAAACTTGTTTGCCGTCTTATGACGAAGGACAAATTATTGTGAAAAGCTTAATAGTATGGAGAAAAAGATCTTATTTGTTGGCTTGGCGTGGGACACAATCACACAACAGCGCTATCAGTGTACCATAAGAAGTACCATCAAATATGTTAGCTTCTACCTGGGAAAATTATTTGAACAATTTTTCGCTGATATCTTATTTTCCAAAGAGATATTCTTTTCAAAACATTTTATTTCGGTGGACAAACCCCGTGATTTTACCAATTAATTTTGAATTGTCAACTTTCGCGTCATCGGAATTCCAATCTTTTCCCAAAATCAAATGTGCACCGTCACGATTTCTGGTTGGGTCATCCAAAGAAAGTTTCAATTGGAAATATATTCAATTCATTTTGTTCACATGTATTCTGCTGTCCTACACAGTATTTAAGTGTGTCAGATTGTTAGAGTTTATCAGCTTTCACAATGAAAAAGAAGGGGAATATGTCTTACAAACAGGAATGCAACTATCCTGGATCATTAATTACACCGGGATGAGCATCTTGGCAATTCACTTTGTCTTGAAATCCGAAGAAACGTGTCAACTGACAAACCAACTTTTGAGATTATTCCAATCAAAAAACGGCGAGCCGGAAACATACTTGCGGAATTTTAAATTAGTTGTGCAGTTCTATGAAATTTTTTTTGTAGTTGGTATTTGGGTGGCGTGCTCCACATTCGTCCTTTGGCCGAACCATTCTCACCTTCTCTCATCTCTTTTCATCAAGCAGAATATTTGGATTCAAATGTTTGTAGCCTCAATTCCAGAGTTCTTGATTTTGAAATGCTCCGTTGAGCTTCTAAACTTTGTCTTTTTTCCGGTATGTGTTTACTTCTTGTTTGGACAGAAACAGATCAAGGCACTAATACGGAAACGCCAGGGATTCATTTCATCACAGAAAAATGGCGGTCAAAAGTTGTCATCCGATGCAATCTCACGCTATGAACAATGGCTATTGATAACTGACATGATGAACAGGTCGTTCGCTTCTTTTTATCTGCCCACCGTCCATGTAGTTCTGGGAGGACTGTTTTGCTATGCGTCAGTTGGACTAATTCAACAATATCAAAACGCTTCGTTAGTTTTTCTTTGTTTATTGTTCATGTTTGTTTGTGCGGGAGTCCTCCTTAATTTAGGTCCGCTGTTGGGAGGTCACGCTATTTCATATCACTCCGAGACTGCATTAGAGCATCTTCGGATAACATTTTACAAACACAACTACTATCGTAGAAAGGTATTAAGTTTGAAACCTCACGCAGTGCAAATGAATGGATTGTACACGTTAGACAGATTGGCACCTCTCAGATCATTTTCCATTCAAATTAATTTAATTTCTACTATTTTACTTGCTTCAAAAGGTGCGATTTAATTTCATTATTAATATTTGTATTTATAAAAATGCATGTGTTGTAATTTGTAATAGATATACTTTAGTATATTCCCGTGACGTGACGAATCCCGTATTATTCATCAATGAAGATGTAAATCCTAGATAAAATAAAAAAAACTAATCGGTATCATATCGGTGGCCCAAATCATAACCGAAATTCGTGGTTTTTCTAAAGCAAATGAAACTTTATAGTGCATTACCATACATTACTCGTCATTAGTCATTCTGAAATGAACTTTTCAAGTTCAAATGGCCCGTTGCTGTGAAATAAAAGTTCCTTTGGTTTCCAGTATTGCAAATGAATAAGTCGACAAGGTCTTATCAATCTATTCTATTCTTGTGTTTATTACACTTTTCATTTGATTACCGTTTTTGAAACGACTACGGATATGATTGTATTGACCATAATATTAACAAATGTTAAAGGACACCCTTTGTCCACATAATAGATTCCCTTGATTTCCACAGCGAAAGGACGACAAGCCTTCAATTGTTTGCGACTGATTCGGCTGAGGTTTCCGGCTGAGATGATTTGCAGTGCTTTCTTGGAGTTCTCGTAAACAGTGGCGGCTAGTCGGAGAAACAGCATGACCACTGCTGTTAAAAAGATGGCGAAGAAACCCATCATGCCGTTGATGTACCATGGTTGCTGATGTCCGCATGTCAACAGTAGATAGCACAAATTGACAACCAGCAAATAAATGAGTAGTTTAGTGATTGCAACGATACTTCCAAGTGCATTGTTGAACATGGTCGTCAAAACACAAAGTCCCACAAAGGTTCTCATCGGTTTCCGGTTTTCGGCTTCCGACGAATCCGACCCGTTTTTCAGATGGAGTTTTTCTAACCATAGTTCAGTCGTCTGGAGGTAGACCAAGGATGACAGATTGAGGATCATGAAGCTACCAGCAGCAAAAGAAATCCTCTCTAGTTCCCATACAAATTGAAACACAAAAGCAATAGAAACTAGAAAGGTTTCCAAATAACTTTGGACGTTCATATCAGTTATGTAACGTGACATTAAGCTAACAAAGTAGTATTTATTTGAATTGTATAACAAAAAGAGTAAGGGAATGAATAACCTCGCCGACATCAGCATGAATGAAAGCATTTTAAGGAATGTTCCTCGTTTTCGAAGAATCCTGTTGCATTCTTCAGATTTAAGAATGCTGAGAAAGGCTAATTCACATTGATTAAAAAGCTCATTGACAGAATGTACGTTGAGGTACATTGTGAACGGGAGAAACGTACAAGTGGAACACACCATTATTGAAAATACGTGTAGACTCATCTGAAAAAACTGCTTTTCATTCTGATAGACGGCTTTGTATTGAAAAAATTGGAAGACTGCAAACACTAGTTCAAAACTTATAATTAATTGTGACACATAAAATCTAATTCTTTGAAACTGGTTAGTCACTATGGTTTGATTCGTCCGGAATGTTTTACCATCCTGAAACTGAATGAAAGGATAACCAATTAACTCATACAAAGGTATGACGCTTTTTGGGATAGATTTTACTACCAGAAAACCCATTTTTAAAATTTTCAAATTCAGGGAATCAAGTTCTGTGGTGCGGTGATATCATGATACTAATTAATCAAGAGCCGAAACTAACTTGGAGGTTGGAGTTATGCAATACGAAATAAAACGTATAGTAACGTCGCGTCGTTCTGAAGCAATATGGTTATTAGGCAAGGCACGCCAAAAGTAGTGAATTGTTCGTATCCGTCGTTTGTAGAGTTCAACATTTCACAATTCGGTTTCCAGTAGAGAAACTTGGATTTTGATAATTACAAAGGACATTTTGGAATATCGAAATCTGCTCCAATAAATATAATTATTTTCTCGTCATTGCGCTATACACTAGCAGAGTCGATTGTACTTCTGAAAATTGTGCTTGCTTTTTGGTCCATGACTACTGATTATAATTACATAAATATAACAATATGTCACAACCTCACAACGAATGACTGGAATAATGACATGTCCACACGCCTGCTTTCTACTGTAATGTTTATTACATAACTTAAAACTTAAAAGAGGCGAACGGAACGCGGAGAAAGTGGTGAAAGTTTGTACGGTTTGGGTTTAAGTATGAGGTGTATTACCGTATGACGATACGACGATACGACAAACAACAACACTACTTTACAAACACTACTGTGACATGAGAGGTGAGACATGATAATATTGAAAATCGATTCAGAGAAGAGTATAATTAAATAAATTTCAAATTATTGGAATACATGAAGTAAGGTTTATAATTAGAGGTAGGCCAGGTAGGGTATGGACTATTAATTTCATTTACATTTGCATTGCAACATAATGCACTGTAGCATAAATGCGTGAATACTCCTGCTCGTACGTGGAAATTATTCTCAAATTGTGATAGTCTGCTTTAAAAACGATTAACAATTCGTGGCCGTCGTTAAGAGGTCTCCGCTTAGGAAGTCTCAATTTATCGACGTGTGGAATGCTTAACGTTGCATACATGTTACATTACATTACATACCTCATACATTAATTACATTACAAAATTACAATACAACGCATTAGAACTACATTATTGATTACTGCTGTCCAGCTAGGATTTTCTGTAACGTATTGTAACTTGTTTATGGACGCTGTAAATTCCACAATTATAAATGCAGTTTTTTCACAAGTCAAATGTAGGTCGATTTCAGTGTTCAGTGTCAGTGTCAACCCAAGCATCCATTCGTTACTCAATTCTTCTTCAATCACATTACATAAATTAACATTTCAATACATGGCAGGAGAAATAATAATTGATATATCCTCAACTTGTGGTTGTCTGCTTTAATGGTGTAAATATGTGGTTTTAGTACGCATGTACCACGAAAAAAACCGATGAGAATACAAGAAACCATTTCCTTTTTAAGATTTTGAATGTCGAGCAAGGACATAAAGTCATAAAACAAATGATAAAGACTAATGATGAGACTAATGACTATGACATGACGACATTGTTACAGTTTCAATAGGAAAAGGAATCCAATAGGAATTCAAGTCTGGCAGATACCGCTATTTCCTTGGAGTAGGAGTAGGACTAACGTGACGGACATTTTCTGGGGTTGTCACTGCTGATCCCTTCATTTTGGTGTAAAATTTTTGAAGGTAGAAATCAATGGCGTCCTTCACGTTAGACATAGTCGGACGCTTGGCGGCATCAACTTCCCAGCAAGACAACATAATGTTGTACCTATAAAGCACAAAAAGTATACATTTTACTTATATTTACATAGCCTTTGCAGTGGTCCTTAATAACAATTGAAATACTAAGTAATTTAAATTTACCATTCTTTGGAAGCAAACTTTGGCTGTGGAGGACGCAAGCCATTAAGTAAACGTTCTGCAAATTGGACGTCCCAATTAAGTCCAGGGTAAGGCACTCCTCCAAATTCCATTACTTCCCACATGAAAATCCCGAAAGTCCAAACGTCTGATTTTATAGAGAACTTGAGGTACTGCAAGGATTCCGGAGACATCCATCGCCAAGGGAGAGGCTCCTGTTTCCTCGTTACATACTGATTGTATTGATAAATTTTTCGAGAAAGTCCAAAGTCGGTCAATTTTGCTGTTAAATCGGATGTGAGAAGAACATTTCGTGTGGCCAGATCTGCATGAACTACGTTTTTGGAAGCTATGAAACTCATTGCATCGGCAGTCTGGCTGATCCACATAAGCAGCGGAGAAATTGCTTGAAGATTTGATTCAATAAGGTTTGGCAAGTTTGCATAGTTTGAGTTTGCTTCCTGCTTCATCCTACGAACATTTAAATGTTGCTTATTATCATCTTGCGGTTTTAGCATGGTGAGAAGGTAATTATCCATGCTCTTTAGTGCGCAGTACTCCATAATGATGTACACAACCCCTGTATGAAAACAAATGAAAACAAGTCTCGATCAATATTGGTCTTGTACATTCAATAAAACTGCTATTCGTTTACCATTTTCAATTTCTTGTGTGTAGGCCCCTATAAACTTGACGATATTTGGATGACGACCTATGAAGGACATCACTTTTATTTCCGACAGTAGAGAACGGAAATACTGAGCTGACTTTCCGCGTTTGGCAGTTTTAATTGCTACGTAACCTTCGATCCCTTCAATTGAACCACGGTAGACCATTCCAAATTCACCAGAACCAATGACATTGGTTTTATCAACATTGATGCTGGTTTGGGGAATCTCAAGTTCTTGATTGAAAGGTAAACTCATCGGTTCTGGAGGTGAACCAGAGCTCGAGGTACCATTTGAATTGGAAGGAGCTCCTTCTCTGAATTCTCGGATTTCCTCTTCCGTCAAATACAACTTGGACTGCAAACATTTGAATTACCTCAATTGTGAGTGATTACATTTACCAGTGGAAATAACTACGATGTCAATGAGTACCTTTAATTGCTCGAATCTGTGTCTGGCTTGGAAGGCAGCAACAGCAACAATGATGACTACAATCCCCAAAACAATTCCGACATAGGCAGCGGGAGTAAGCATGAACGCTTTAATTTGGACATGGAATAACTTTTGAGTTGTATCGATTCCATTTGTTGCATTACACCGATAGTCGCCCACATGTTCGATTTGAAAGGGTCGAAATGCCACCGAGATTTCATTCACTGACGTGGTCACGGTCACGAATCCTTTATCCTTTGTACTGCTACTGTCCGGGGTTTCGAGTAGAACCCATGTGTCATTTTCATCTTGATAGTATTCAAAACTGATTTGGGCCTGCGGGGAAGATGCCGTAACGGTGCAATATAAAGTGCTCTCGTCTCCAGGACTCAAATCTACGGTTTGTTCGGCTGGTCCGTCAACAACTGGGGCAACCGGATCTAAACGTGCATGAAAAGCATTAATTACCTCCAATTGATGGCTGTTAGTATTACGATTCTCACACAACTGCTAAAAATCCTTGTAATTACATAAGCTTTGAACCTTTTAGTATTTCTTCCAGTATAAAGCCCACAGTTAGCCATTCTTTTGTTCTTCTAGATGGTGCTCTGCAGAAAACTTTGTCTAGACCCTTTCGAAGCTTTAAAGTATAGTCGGATTGAGTGACTCCATTTCCAAGTGATCTTGTTTGCACTAGCTTTGAGTCATCCATTCGACCACTTTCAGTGTCATTTGATGTTTGTCCGGATTTGGCGAACCACAAATGCGGACCACTAAAAGCAAAGTCATGGCTCTGACAACTAAACTGATACGATCCGTCAACATAAGCCAAGCCCTTTGGTCGAATTATGCGCAATTTCGCATCCAGTGGAACATCATCAATGTCATCATCTGTGAGCAATCAACAAAAATAGCAAACATAATACGATGCTACCGCACTTTTGATAAGTGCTCCCTACCACGTTATCAGCAAAAGGGTTAATGTGAAGAATCCAATTTTGCATGATCCTTACATAAAATTGAATCCAAGCCACGAACCATTGTTGTTTGAGCATTACCACATTGGACCCAATTCCCTGTGTAATCCGACAGAATCTGCTTGCGAAGTTCTTCAACGGTTATCTGTGGCTGCTTTTTGATATAAGAGTACTATCGGACAAAACATCAATAATTATGGACATTACGAATAAGAGAAGCATGCAAAACCCAAAAGTCATGTCATGATAAAAGAATTCAAAAGAAAACATACCGGAAATTCTCTACACTCCTCCACACTCTTGCATCTAATTCGACGTAGTTCCTGTCTGCAATAAATGTCTTCTCCAGTCCGAGATATGTAGAACTGATGTTTTTTGTCCTTTTGAAATACTACATTATATATAAAGGCATTTAGTATTCGGAAAATTCAAATGCAAAGTGCTGTTATAAACTTGCGCATACCTTGTCCATTAATTTCGCTTTCAATGCTTCCGCTTTTAACGTCTGCGTCTTCGTTGACAACAGAGCACGTAATTCTAATATTTTGATCGGTCAACCGAAGTTCACGAATTGCTTCGTATTCATCGTTCGTTCCCGACAACGACGAACCCATGATTCGGAACAATTCGGGATAGTTCCCACGATCCCGTCCATACAACTCCACTTTTTTCTTTGACATGCATGTGACCGATACATTTGTGGAGTTGAACATGTAGTAAATACTGTCCGAATCAAGTTTATGCAAACGTTGTGCTGTCAAGATTCCAAGAAACACCTTTGGAGAAGGCGTGATTACAAATGGGGCAGCGTAGGATGCAATGAAATCATGGGGCGCGATGCAACTGTAAAATTGATGGTGATTCTTCAATGTTGTGATATCAAGTGTTTGTGCATTTAACGGAGCAGATTTTCTAGTTGTGTTTAAAACCCTTGCGGCGGTGTTATCCGCCAAACTTCCTTTGAAAAGAAGGGTTTCTTGAAAAACCCATCCTAGTTTTGTATTCGCAGAAGTAATGTCCAGTCTTTCTTTGCCTTCCTCCTCTTGAGTTCGATTTCCGATTCTGCTGAGACAAAGATCTGGACAAGGAACTGGAACATTCCTATCATTTGCTGATTCGATTCTTTCAATGTCATGGGCGGCGACTGACGCACAATCTGAAAATGCAACACGCAGGAACTAATAACGAGCTAAAATTCGCTTTCCCCTTATATAATGGCAAAAGTAATCAAAGTTAATGATTAATGATACCAGTGTTCAGTAAAGGTATAGGTAAGGTACATACCTCGTATTTCCACTACCGTAACGCGGACTTGAGGATCCCCAATTTTCCTGACAACAAACCCTTTAAACTTTGTCTCCAGCACTTGAAATTGCATTTTGATCCCGAAACGATCTTTACCTGAACGTCCCTTATATCCGGAATTCGAGTCGGAGCCTGGGATTCGGGTATGTTCAATGTTAACTCCGTCGTATGATTGCGCAATCACTTCTATTGGATATTCTGCTGTACAAACGACAGTGATGAAGGATTGAAGTTTATTGGGACTGAACAAAATCAATTCCCTGTTCCATTCTCTTGGTGAACAATAGGTTTGCCAATAGTATTCATGGTCTTTGGTATCATTAATCGTTTCCACCTCACAATTTGGGTACGTGGCTCCAAATTTGTCCATGCCTTGTTTCACACAGTCCTCAGTACTTTTCACGTGTACTGCATTATTCTCCATGGATTTCGCACTTCTTAAAGCTACTGTTGTTGCTGATATTGTGATAATAACAGCCAAAACCTGATACACCAGATTCCAGGAATCAATCATTTTTGTGATGTCTATAAATGTTGCATTCGTTTAAGAAAACTATGACAAGAGCGCTTTATTGTGTCAAATAATGGCCTTAATTTATGTGCTACTTGCTTTTATATTAATGCTACAGGAATTTGGGTTTCCGCTTCCTCTATCTTCCTGACTCACAACTTATTAGTCGCTGTAATTAAGATAATTATCAATTTACATTTTACTAAGCTGACCTAATTTATTAAACGAATCACAGTTTTGTTGAAAAGTCAGTTTCTAGTGAATCTAATAAGTTTGAAATTCATTTCACTTCATGTGTTCATATACGTAAGCGCAACCTTTGTTAACACCATTCACACACTCTTAAAATGACGAAACCTCCACAATTTTAGGATCCGGTGATAACGGTAAAAGGGGTCACTCGATGTGACGCATTAAGGATAACCGCGATTTTGTATAAAAATTGGAGTAGTTGTTCTGTGAAATGTCGCACGACAAGTGTGAAAATGTTTGACTGTGGTGTGGTGACTTTAAAGATCACAATATTTATTCAGTCTGCTTATAATATTAAATACGATTAAGTAAATCAGCAAGCAATACATTTTTGAAACCGCAAATATGAGAACAAACTTCCTGTTTTCGATGTACATGTATGTGGGTGACGTCAATGTCATTTTAAGTGCAGTTTAGTTGGTACTAATGCAATAGGCCGTAGAAATAGTAGGCATGTAACTGAAATGCAATGTCAATTATGTCAACTCTGACGGATAGACGGATTTTCCTCTTTTATAACGTCCAGTGCGAAGGGCAATTTTTGCAATGTGTGTAATTTTTAAGTAAAGATGTCATTTGACGATAATTATTATATTAATCAGTAGTTTCCAAGAATCGGCATCGTCCTTCCGTACGAAAATGTTTAAGACAAAGCTTAAAATTCGGAGGATTTTATATCTATAATATAAATCACTCGGTATTACTATGAATACTGCCATACTGCGTTAGAAAATTGATTCAATCATTTTCATCGAAAATCACATTCACGTCACAAGAGCCACAAGCCACAGTAACATAACACCGCAAGCCCACGTAAACAAAGCAAAAAAATGCAAAAGTATGGATAAGGTCGTAAGTAGGTAAGTATGTCGTATTGTCGTATCTGTTCGTTTTCATTAGTTCTACGAAATAAGGAAACAAAATCCTAATTGGTCAAAACCTTGTTATCTATATTGTCGATATACTGTACTACAGTCACAGCTTGGAACAAGAACGATCATAGAACAATATTCATTAGCAAACTAGCACTACTAGTTTTGTAGCTAAATAATTCGACTTTACATTAAAATGGGTAAAGTCGGGTCAAAGCGAAAATTTGATCGGTTGCGTCCAAAATTGGACGAAAATTTTTTAATTTCAAAAGATAAAATTCAGATTAATACAAATAGCATTCACAGTTCTGGTGAATTTGGGTTGGTGTTCTTGGGTTCAGTTGACGGAGTTCCAGGCGAAGTTGTGGTAAAAATGTGCAAACAGGGAACTTTGGATCAATATTTTCCTCAATTGTTGTCAGAGATCAAGATAATGTCATATCTTGGCCCACATCCGCACATTCACAAGGTTATTGGATGCAACGCACATGAACTTGAAACAGGTATTATCCATGTTCGTTATTATATATAATATTAAGCATTACATATTGGTCACATAATTGTTGTTAGTGTTTCAAAGATTGTATCTCTTATTACCCGGAAGGAAATTTGTATCTCATCCTGGAATACTGCTCGGGCGGAAGTTTGAACACGCATCTTAGGAATATGGAAAAACCAGGAGACAATCAGCCAATTGAGTTAAATCCAAATGTTCTTTCAATCTTTCTTAAATGGATTAGGCAAATCGCGGACGCAGTGTGCTTCATAGCGTGCAAAAACATAGTTCATGTAGACTTGTCCACACGAAATGTCCTGCTGACGTCGTCGGATTTGACTGCTAAATTGACAGATTTTGCCCTTGCTAAGGAACTCCCTGAAGGAACTGATGGTAACTTTGTGTCAAAGAAAAAGGAGCCACTTCCGTGGCGATGGTTGGCCCCGGAATCGTTGCAGTCCTGTACTTACTCCAAAAAATCGGACGTTTGGACGTTTGGGATTTTCATGTGGGAAGTCCTGGAATTTGGAGAAAGTCCTTTTCCCGAACTTAATTGGGATGTGCAATTTGTAGAACATTTACTTAATGGCTTGCGTCCTTTGCAACCAACGTTTGCTTCAGCACAATTGTAATATTTTATGTAATTACAATTTTTAGGGTCAGTTATGGTTAAATGACGTAAGGACGAACTTGTTGCAGTTTACTAATGAACATGTTTTATGTTTGAAAGGTACGTCATCATGATGACATGTTGGGAACTCGACCCAGTAAACCGACCGGATATATTTCAAGTGAAAGATGCAATTGATTCCTACGTTATTCATACCTAAAATAATACTCTCCTTTTTGCTTTATAAATCACAAAAAGTACCCTACAACTACAACAAAAACTAAAATCCTAAAAATAGTGTTTAAGATCGACAGCCAATTTTTGTACTATATTCTTTATTTAATAAGGCTTTCTTTGGTTAATTTGGACATATTGAGCACTGATTTCATTTCAATATAGACAATCAAAATTATAGCTCATTCCTGCTAGTTTTCACCAAATCGTTGAATTCCTTTGAACACGATTTTATTTATTCATCGTTCGAGCAATCTCATTCGCCATTGCAGTGGCTTCAGTTTCGTTAAGCCCGAATGCAGTCATAAACGCGTACTTGAGCGAATCCCACAGAGACAGTTCCGGCCACCCGTAGTATTTAGCAATTAAATTCCAAAAATGACCAAATGTTGTTTTAAACCAATGGAACCATGTCCCAAACGTGTGTGCTGTTTCGTAGTTCTTGCTGCGTATAGCGTCTCTCATCTGATACTTTGTGACGTTGAAACTTTCGAGGATCGCTGCGTGCACCGTTGGTTTCATTTTCACCAATTTGTCGGTAAAGCAGCCGCTAACAACATCAGCAAATGTCATTCCATTTTCTTCAAAGTTTTTCTACCAAAACAAGAAAGTTGTTAATTTGCATCGATAAGTAAACTTTAAGTCACAACTCACAAGTAACGTTTACGAATGACGAAGACACACCTTGTTCTCTTCATACCAAGCGTTGTTTTCTGCATCCAATTCGCATCCTGATATCGCCAAAAGGACCGGTACCTTACCGTGACAAATTCCTTTCACAAAGATTGCGTA
>JABASF010002841.1:0-12644 GCA_019776145.1 Harlomillsia oculata
TGAAAGTGCTAAGTAACTAAAATTCACAATCAAAAGATTTTAATTGAAAGTACTATAAATACAATGGGATTTTTCATAAGGGAAATGGAATTTGTATTTCGTGGAAATTAATTGTGAATACCAATTACAATTACCAATAGTTAATTGTTATGTGACGTAGCGTCAACTCAAACATATTTGCAGAATTGTGTTCTAAGGATGAAACTTGACGTTAGATTAAATAGATGAGATGACCAATCATTCTTCAATTAGGTAGCGGCGCAGCACGCGAGTTTGTCAATTTACCTAATTGTCTACTGTACGTCTACAATGATTTTTGCATTCTGCTCACATTCAAATACTTATGATATTAAAATTCCGGTTTCATCTCCTTTTTCAGGAGATGTGAATGAGATTAAAAGTTTATAATTTTAAACGCACATTTGCAATTAATTTAATTAATTGATTAATATTAATCAATAATAATACTTATGATGAACTATATTACGTCTAAATTGTGAGGTTTGTAGTAGAGGTGCAATAGAATGTGTACCTAATAGCAAAAGTTATGCAAATCTTTGCTGTGATGCAAAAATGTTAATGATTAGAAAATTGTCAATAAGTTGCCAATCAATGCATTGTAATTATAGTGCTTTCAATTAAAATCTTTTGATTGTGAATTTTAGTTACTTAGCACTTTCATTCATTGTTAACGTAATGATTGAAAATAATTGAGTGTTAAATTGTTGTGCACTTTGCAGAATATAGACAATATTGTACATAGTTTGCACAGACACCTCATCATTATT
Source organism: Harlomillsia oculata (assembly GCA_019776145.1). NCBI lineage: Eukaryota > Metazoa > Arthropoda > Collembola > Entomobryomorpha > Oncopoduridae > Harlomillsia > Harlomillsia oculata. Next base: position 789 of record JABASF010002841.1, read on the forward strand.
AGACAATGTATAGTGGATCTCATTACTAGATTATAAGAAAAAAAATCCTCCTTATATCTGTATTAATTAAATTGATAATTGAGTGGAAGAACAAATGATTTATTGCAGTGACTCTATCCGAAAAAAGTGCATTGCAGACTGCAGCAAAGGAAAAGGGTTTGGGTTTGTTACTTGTTCCAAGTAAATGGAGCATGTAAAATGTTTAAAATGGAGGCGAAGACATGATTTTGTACTGCAGAAACTGCAAAAAATGTAACCATATGCACAGATACTTAATATGCTATCTAAATCTAACCAACATAACAGCAAGAAGGGTTAGTGTGATGATGTGTCATTAGTTACAGTGAGCATGCATGCACTTTTCTCTTTTCACTCTCAATCTCAATGTGAACATTCAACAATACCCATTTGTTTCCTATCCTCTCATCCTTGTAGCCGCATAGAAAAGCACACAACTTATACATAGTAGAATTATTATAGTTAATAAGTTAATTGGAACTAAATTGTACAGTAGTGAAGCGTACATTCTAAAAGTTGAGTAGTTGCTTACCGCTATAACCTCCTAAACTTAAAGGTTCATTCAAACAATTGTAAAAATTCCTATTCACTTTGACTCTAATAAAAATTTCTCTCTTTTTCCTCTTATTGTGTAAAATGTGTCTTTGAATGCGCTTTTATTGTAGTTTTAAGATTCACACTTTCGGCAATTTATAGGCCTGAGCGGGGAATAAAAAATTAGCACGTATCATCAAATCACATAGGATTTTAAAAAGAAAATTTATACATAATACTGCTAGCATAGCCATATCTCTGGAAAGTAAAGTTTGACCTTTGACTTTCATTTTTAGAATAGTTAGTTTTCTCAGTCACTTTGAATCCGGATTACAGTCCATGTTTCAAGAACCTTGGAACAACGGAAATGAAGTGACTGCAAGCTAAAAATTTCTCAATCTTGATGAAAAATTGAAGAAATCATTTTGGCACAGAAACAAAAGGAAATAGAATAAAAGTTGACTGTACACATTGTACCGTTAAGAATGCATAAGTATAGAAGATGGAATGACGCAAATACTTAATTTCCTGTTTCTTTTCCTCGCGTTGCGTAGTTTCTTTTTTTTCTTGTTCATCTTAGAGAATCTGAAATGTAAAGGTTTTCTCAGAGGAATAAGTTATTCGTAAGATAGTCGGAATAGCGAGAGAGACACGGGATGAAAGTCTATTTTTAAGATGGGGGTTTGCTCCGAAGAAAAAGAAGGGTTCTTTAGCTTTGCTTTGTATACATGCAATGTTTTAATGGGGTGCCCATTCGGTGAATCTTCAACTCGCGTGAGCACAATCAAGTGATGAACTTGCACGGGTTGCATACCGCCAACCAACCCAGCCAGTATCCATTTTACAATAAACAATGAGTCACTAGGGCCAACATTCCATATTATGCATAGTGCCAATTTGTGAAGGTATCATATTGTAAAAGTCAGTCAGACACAGGAAGTTTCAAGGTTTCAACCCTTAACGCATCTGGAGGTTTTTGTAGTAACATCAGAATCCTTTTCTTCTGGAGTGATCTAAGTCTCCTTGAATATTGTATAAGTGCATTATATTTCATTCCAGAAAAGAGTGAGTTCACATAAATGGAGAAATCGGGAGTACAAAGCACGCTCCACAATCAAAAGATCCACGTTGACAACTAATGGTTTCGCTCCGCTCGCATAACTTGATTTGTAAGCGGGATTTCATTATACTGGATGAAAAGTGATATCATGAACAGTTCGTGGAAATCAAAATTTTTATTGATCCTTTGCCTTTTGAGCACATCCTCATTTCCAGGTACGTCCGCTACTCACGGTTTTGATCCCACAAATTGTGTTTAGTATCAGGACACTCCGCACTTTGAGTTTTTACTACCATAACTTCATTTTGCATGTCTTCCGACCACTTTCCTTTGATCCTAATTTTTGAAAGCATTTTGAAAATTAAGTTTTGCTTTTGTCAATGTACGTAACACAGTGTCGTCAATGTATTCTGGACCGTTTTGTGGCAACGGTCGTCGAGACCCCGGGGAAGAATGCGATACTAAAGGGACCGAGTGTTGCAATGACCAATGCGAAGTATGCTATATATTGTCAGCTTTATACTTTAAATACTCCGCATACAATTTCGTTTCTGGATAAGTTGTATAATAAATTAAAATGAATGTAATTAAGATTCGCCCAGATGGAAATATATGTCGTGAAGCCTTATGGGAATGCGACGTTCCAGAATATTGCACAGGCCGCTCAGTCAAATGTCCAATGGATCTCATCAATGTACGTAACACAGTGTCGTCAATGTATTCTGGACCGTTTTGTGGCAACGGTCGTCGAGACCCCGGGGAAGAATGCGATACTAAAGGGACCGAGTGTTGTAATGACCAATGCGAAGTATGCTATATATTTTCAGCTTTATACTTTAAATACTCCGCATACAATTCCGTTTCTGGATAAGTATAATAGATTAAAATGCATGTAATTAAGATTCGCCCAGATGGAACTATATGTCGTGAAGCCTTATGGGAATGCGACGTTCCAGAATATTGCACAGGCCGCTCAGTCAAATGTCCAATGGATCTCATCGATATGACCAAGTGTCTAAACACTTCTCCAGAAGGCGTTCTTCCACGTCCTCCCAAGGCATCCATTGACAATACCAAGAATGATGATGTGGTTGCAAACAAGCAGCCATCCGGTGTGTTGCCAAATATACAAGTTGATGCGGACACAGACAAAACCGGAAGTGAAAAAAGTTTCCATTTTGTTTCTAATGAAGAGTACAACACAAACAGAGAGCAAAACCGCCCTTACATTCCCAACGTTCCCGTGTGTCCCGTAAATGATAACGGGGAAGAGTGTTCTCACAATGGCGTTTGCACGGATGAAGGGACTTGTCTATGCAATCCTACCTGGACAGGAGTAATGTGTTCCGAAAGAGAAGATTCTAGAGCACTCACTGACAGTGCTCTTGAAGAACTTGTCAATAAATACACCTTAGAGGAAGAATACAATATGCTGTCAGAGTCCAATTACTTTTTTGAGCTTGTGTTTGTCATTGCACTTGTTGTTTGTATTACCGGTGTCCTACTTAAAATGTACTCGAATCAGCAACGCAGCAGTCGTAATTGGACGTATCATTACAAAACAATCCATTAAATACTCAAATAAAGTTTTTTAAAAGATGAACAAGCAGTTTAAATGTATTATTTTGCAAAAATGTAGTTACATCATGTCATCACTGTGTTGCCAAGCTGTACTTTTAATTGTCCTTCTGTTTCAAAGCATAAGTAAGAGATTTCAGATGATACACAACATACAAAGTTGCATCTTCAGCAGGTGCTTCACCATCTGGACAAAATGAGCTGCAAAGACAATAATACAGTCCATACACACAGCAGACGTTACTGCTCATCTCTTCATTCTGCGTCTTAAAAAATACTCAATTCGGTTATCGTTCAGATGGGAAAGTGTAAAAGTCTCACCATAGTTTTTTGAAATTATTGCTACGAAATGGATTCTAAATTACTTTTCATTCTCATTTTTGCATCATTATTTACACAAGGTAACAACACGGGAGCTCGATTATGAATAAATGGAATAATAATCAAGTTTTATATGGATATCCAAGGTAAATATAATGTGAATCTTTATGAAATTATTTCTATTATAAAGGATTTGGAGGAAAGTACGGATCGATGGGCAAGACTCCGCCATTTTGGGTACAGGAACTGATTGCTTCTAAAGCCGGTTGGAATCGTCCAACAACACCTGCTCCTGAACCAATTGTTGTTGTATCTGCTTTTGTTTACCGGCCGCCCACGACAGTTCCTCCGTTCCTCTTTTGGAGACACGGATGATGAGACTTTTCTCGTTAAGTTCGTGACCACCATTAAATTGAGAGCCCTACTTTCATTGTCAATTTGCCACTAGTCTTTTTGTTTTGTTGACCCTGAGCCTGAGACAATACAAAATGTACCTTCATCTTGAGTTTGTGAACGAAGACTTGATTTTCAGGAAAAGAGATTCACTCTCACATCCCACGTGTTTTAGATGACACCATGGTCCTTTTGTTTCATTTGTTTTCATTTCTAATTACAAATAACTGCATTTGGAGAATAAATAGTAGAAATGGAAATTAGATCCTTTATCGCAATTTTATTTTTAGCATCTGTGAACGTTAATATAGTCAAGGTTGATGATCCACTACTCCAAAAGTCCACTTTTAGTGGTTTCAGATAATGAAGGAAATTCCTGAAAGTCTTCCAACTAGAAAAGATAGATTACATATGAAAATGCATCAATTGCATCTTTACATTGCATTTTTGGCAGAAGAGCCTAGTACAATCAGATATTTAAGAAGGGGGAAAGCCCACTGCCCACATCGAGCTGCTTTTTGATAATGGAAGAATTCATTCAATTTTCATTGAGTACCTTTTTAGTTAATGAAATCAGTGCATGGTCTTACAAAGCAAAACGATGGAATGGAAAGTTTTTCTAACTGTCTTTTTGAGACTTTGTTCCCTATTCAGAAATGCATTTGTTCCTGCATGAAAGAGTCCAATTGAACTTCAATTGCATTTCATTACATTTCATTGCATCCTTTTATTTTGTTTGAAAAACTCAGCGGATTTGCACTTTTGTGCCTTTAATCCAACTGACATCATGAATTGAAGGAAAAGTCGCCCTTTTACCCTCGTTTTTAGCCTTAGCGTAAAGAAACGTCGAGCTGTGATTACTGAGACTTTTGTCATGCGACGCGATCATGCAAAGTACCTCATACTGGCATAAATAAAGGACAAGATTAGACTTTTTTGGAAGACAAAATTTGCAACTGCAATGGATATATACATTTTCTAATAACTATACAGTACACATTGTTGCTTAAAGGATAGTTTTTTGTACGCAAAAGTCCACTTAGTTTGTTTGGTACGAAGGATTTGCCAATGCTTAAATATCCGTCCGCGCCTTGAGAACGTCAACTCGGCTTTTGTGTTTGGACCGTGTGACTTGTTTTGCTCGTGTCACCTTCTCGTAAGTCGAGGTTCGTGCACCGCTTTTGATGTTGACATTCGCATTACTTCACTGTTACAGCCTGCAAGACCGTGTATAAGGGTGACGAGCGAGCGGTGAACGATAACGACCAACGTCAGCGCCATGTCAGCACAATTTTTGATCTTAAGTTGCAAAAAATGTAAAGTACACGGCGGCACACCAGGCGAGGTCACAGTTGACCTGTTTCCCTCGATTTCCCTGTTTTGCCAACTGGTGAGGAATCACAACCTTCTTCGGAAACCATTCAGTTTGAGCAGTTGTGTGCACTTGGTATCTGCTACTAGTATGACTAACCCTTTTGTTCGTGTCGGTAAGTGAAGGGATTAGGGCGAGAGCATGCAAAAGTTAGCATAACAAAGTCTCCTGTCTCCTCACACTTATACAAGATACAGAAAAAAGAAGTCTTCCCTTTCTTTTCCTGTAGTGCGTGCCTTATTCCGCCACTGATTAACAGGGATATAAGTCATTTATTCACTCAGACTCGCTAGAGACGCACAACAAACTGTTGATTCTCTTTGCCAAACAATCACAATCACATGAATGTTTGTGATTTCAAACTCGTGCTCCTGTTTGCACTTTCAACCATTGTTGTTTTAAACTTACTTACAAACCCATTCCTGTTTTGATCAGTTAAACTTTGTGTTTTCCCTCGTTCATATAATTTGTATAATCATTCCGGTCGTGGTCGTGTTTTCGAAAACAAAATATTAACCATCTCATCATCATAACATATCAAATATCATTTCCTTTCACCACAAGCAATGTACGCTCACAAGGATAAGTTTGGAGAAGATTACGAAGGGACGGAAGTGTCGTCATCTCTCCAGTACAGCAAAGACGAGTAAGTACCGTTTTCTATTTTTATCCACACGTGAGGACAATGTTTCCACTTTGACATTTTGCAATTTACGTAAAAGTCTAACCATTAGTATCCAAGCACACAAAAGTTCAGTGTCGTTTACGGTGATCAGTTTTCATCCCAATTTGAAGGATACTAAAAGTAACAGGAAACCACATCTATGCGTCTTGTTGACTACCCAATTAGATTACATGGTCAGTTGCTTTGTTGTCTAACAAAGCTAACTTTCTCCAGAACCTTGTATAATTCCAAACAGGCGAATCGTAATTCTGTAAGTTGTGGCTGTGGCTACTATTTAACCAAACTAGCTTGCCTTTGACTTTAGTGGAAAAATTATATATGGGAGTTTTTCATATACGAATTTTGTCAATTCACTCCATTATATACCACTAAGTTTCGAGTTCTTTGAGGTTTTGACCATGATTTGTTTCTAAACTCTTGTGATGTGGTACCTGTTTGTTATTATTTTAAAAGTTGAGCCATTACAATGCGTAATACTTTAACCAAAACTGTTTTATGCAAAAAGGAAGCAATTTTTTGTCACATTCCTATTAGTGGTTTTTGTATTTTGCATGAGAAATAAACAAGTCATTCATTCGGTTTAGTTTACCGAGGGAGAGTGCAAATAATTTTTTCCATTCAAAAGCTGCATGATTGCAGTATTCAGTACATTCTGTATTTACTGTACAATATGCAAAATACATTAAACTAGTGTTAAGTACAAGTTTGAGATTGCAAATGTTGACATTGAACAAACGTCGCCGCCAGTTGCAGTAGTTGAGAGAATTTGAGTGGCTTCGGCTCTGGTGAACGTCATTTTGTGCTTGCAGCATGAGAAGCTTGTATTTACTGGTGGGAAATCTGTCAGTCGCACGTGCGAAAACACTTAAAAATGACCCAATTTGAGAAAAAAAGTACAAATGTCCCTTGAGGCAGGATTAATGTGCTCTCAATACCTGAATTTTAGTTTTATTTGAAATTATTTTAAATGCAAGTGCGGAATTTTATGATAAAAAGCATTACGAAGCAGAAACAGGAAACTTTCAAAGCTTTAAAAAGGTCTCGTAATGATGATCAAGTGATGTGATGACGCGAGAAGAGGGAATAAAAAAAATGATAAATTATGTTTTATGTCCACAGTGGTATTAGTAAAATTATAGCATAACAATGAAAATAATAATTTTTTTCATGATCCATCCAACATGCCCATTATTATTAATAGATAACCTTCAGTTAGAATTGAATGAGTTCTATTTTTAGTTCCTCGTGACCTTTTCTCCATTTGATTTCATTTCCGTAGTAGCTCAAGTGAAATTAATGAGGTCTGCTAATCTGTCAGTTAACCGCGTAGTCACACCCGCGGAATCTCCCGTCGAAGCACACAGAGACGCTAATGGATCCATTACTCCGAAGTGGATGTTGATTGTCAGGTTTTCCTGGGGTTCGGAACGTTTGACTCAATCTCTCTCCAACACCGGGGAATCGGAATCATCGATCCGACTCAAACTCACATTTTGATAAAATAAGGTCGACCGACGAGAAGAGGACGACCATTTGCTCAGAATTTAGCTAACACCACAGCTCTATTGGTACATACAGCGAATGATCATCTCCACCCAAATCTTTGAGAGATGAAGACAAGGTTTGGCCCCTATCACAAATCACAAATCCTCTTGCTTAGGTAAAATTGGCCATATGTGGCATTTTGATGGAAATGAAAACGAGTCCATAGCGGCCATTTCTAACAGTTATCACATTCAGTGAAGAAGAAGAAGATGGATTTTGTGCACCATGCATGCAAAGTATAGGAGGAATGATTCACACTTGCGATAAAGTAATGTAAATCAGCTCATTAGAGCAGATTTCACGCATGAGGATGACAGCGTAATAAGACCATTACATGCCGTCTTATCGTGTCAAGATGAGTCTCATGTTGAGGGTCCATTAGCCTTGGCATTTGGACAATGGTCAGTGAAAGAACTCTTACGTACGTAGAATATTATATTTAGAACAAGAACAAACCATTGGGGAAGCTGCATAGAAATGTTACTATGAATCTTTATTTGAGACGTCTTTGGGTCCGTCTTGACCGTGATTCAGTGTCTCAAAGTGCAAATTGACATAAAGCAAAACCCAAAGCCGCCTTTTCAACCACATTTGGTCTTTGGTCCTGTTGTCGTAAACTCTTGTTTACGTAAACGAGAAAGGTGACAGACAGACACCAAACCACAATGCAATATCTTCAACTTTAGGCTTTTGAGGATTTGGTCTTGTCTGGCTCTTGTCTGCGTACACTCACAAGTCTAAATTGCTTGTTGTTGTAGGTTTCACACAAAGATTTTCTCAGTCGGTGTAGCATTCCAATTGTACTATATTAGGATAATCTTGAGGTCATTTCATTACATTGCGCTAGGAAACCAAAAAATTAGGCGAAGAAAATTCACTAGTTGCGTGTTTAAGACCTCAGACATTCAGACATGCAGAATTTGAAATTGTCGTCGCGGTTAATGAAGTGACTGCGTCACCACTTCGCCATTCTTGGTTTTTAGAAAAACGCAATAACTTTCGACGACTGCTTTATCGCAATGATTTTTTCCACTCTTATGCGTTTGCCATTTGCCATTCGCCAGTTGCCACAGTAGGAAAAAAGTCAATTTTTTTTGGTGCGTCAACGAAAATGGCGAGCAGTGGAGAATTTGCATGATCAGGACCGCACAGAGCCACAATAGTGTTATGCTACAGATGAAACTTTCATTTTCGCACAAATTAGATTTTTGGAAGAATATAAAACCATCCCATAAAAATGGATGATGAAAATCAAAATGTGCGAAAAGAAAAGTTCTCGAAGGGTTATAACAAATAACACCATGATGAGAATTGGAAAAGACAGGAGAGCAGGAACGATGAGAAGGAAATGCGCATCTTTTTCCTTGCTTTCTCTCAGGTGAGTGATGATGGCTGTCATACATTTGTATCCAATAACGCTGCTGGCGCCATAAAAATAGGCAGAGTGGAACTCTTTTTTTAAACTGACTCTCAAAGTGATTGTGCTAATGGGCAAATGATCTATTCTTCTATCCTTTTGGCAGAAATGGTCACTTGGCAAACTTCTATGTGTTGTGTGGTAAATTAAGCATGAGTATCTTCTCATATCATTCATGTGGTGCAAAATACACGCGCTACTAACTTTTCAACCTCATGTTGTAATCTGATACTCTCTTTTGGGCGAGCTGAACCTACTGGGCTCTATTCTCTTTCCATTGACTCATCCGAATCAAGATATTATATACACATTTTAGTGGTCAATTTGTTGCATGACTGATTAGCACGACGAGTGCATGGACCACGCCCTTGTCGTTAATGCAATTCCTTTGATTACACGGCCTTGATTGGACACACACAGTTCATCAATGAATTTTGGAAACGACTATCAAACTTGATGATAGTGATGATAATGTAAAATGGGCTTTATTTCATGTTCGCTTTTTTGTTTACTTGGCATTTGACAAGGTACTATAAGTCGTACTTTACAAAATGCTTTTGTGAAACAATAATAAGTCAACTAACTATCGCTTAACCTAGGATTTTTCAAGGTTGTAATTGTAATGTGCAAGGTAGTATAGTACTAATTTGCTCAATTGTATTGTATAGTTTCATAGTTTGTTACAAAAAGTACATTGGGGATTGTAAGCCATTGAAAAGTCATGCATTGAAACGATTTACCGACTGAGACGAAGACATTTACTCACATTCTTGGTGAGTGAAAAACAGATAGCTCCATTAAGAAAGACGCAAGACAAACAAACAGATCGGAGAGGAAATGACGGAAAGTAGCAGAGAGTCCCTGAGTGGCACGTGTCTTTTCATAAAAACGAGCTACGGCTAAAAACAAGAAGGAAGGGAAAAAAGCAACTGACGACGTTTGAAAGAAGTGCAAAGACGAAACCGAAAGTGCATCCGGATGTCAGAATATGATCTCCGGCAACGGACACTTTGGAATGACTCATCCCCGTCGTACTACAGTTCCTGTACTACATATTCTGTGTAGAAATTCACCAGAGAAAATATCCGGACATTGCATATGCCATAGGAGTCTGGGGAATGACACTCTGACTCTACTATTCACATTTCATTGCTCCCTCGAAAAACACTCGGAAAAAGTCATCCGAGAGGAAATTCTTTCGTCATTACGACACAACTGGAATTCTTGCAAAGGTTTCCCCAAAAGATGCTCAACGCACTGAAGATGAAGAATAAGAGAGAATCCACACAAAACATTATATTGCGTATTTCGTATCGTTACTGCACTACGAACGACTCCCTGAGTTTATTCTTTTTTCATTCCCTCGACGTTCTTGTGTAAGATCGTCTTCCCGAAAAACAGACATTACAAGATTACTGAGATATTATTATATTGCATTTGTGAACTGTGCGTCATTTCATTTCCTTCACGCACAGGATGTAATCTCAAAAATGGATTTTTTTATACTCAATATTCATCTAACGGGTTTAAATGGTTAAGCGGATTTTTTTATGTGGGAAGTGGAAATGCATGCATCTTATTCTTAGCCTTTGGGTGGGAATTTATAAAGTAAATATCTTTTTAGTATCCTGAAAAATGGAAAGAGCAAAGATTTTTCATCTCGTTTTCAAACTATAAATCGTTCATAGTGCACGCACAAGATACCGGCATTCCATTGTGTGCCGGCATCAGATAGATGGACAGGAAAGAGGGAGTTTCCATGGAGAAACCAACAAGAAATGGAGTGCCGATAGGTTTCCAGCTTCCAGTGTTCCAGGATTCCAGCTTTACCATGAGAGTGTAACCAGCCTAACCAACGTCTCGTTTACTGCGGGGGTGAAATGAGTCGGATTCTCTGTGTACTCTCTGAAGTCTGACTGTCTCTTCTTTTTCTATATATCAGCGTTAACTTTCCCTCCAGGGCTCTCCCGGCTCGCGCTCTTTGGTGATCTGTGAATTGTGGATGTTCCATGGACTTCAAAAAGGACCTTAGAACCTAAGCGGCCTAAACCCTATGCTTAAACATGAAAAGCACTAAAAGCACCGAAGTTTTTTTTGCAGCAACTGCTCTGTTGACTGTGCACTCGAGCTGCAAACGACGGCCGAAAGCGTCTCCGGTTAACGTAATAATACACCCAATTCCCAATTTTTCTTTCGACACAAAGATTTGAAGCGTGACAAAATGCTGGGGTGACATGGGGAAATTCGTGGTTCGCCTCCAGCTGCATCGTCTCGTGCAAGATATTCTGCACTAATTAACGTCGAGTGAAGACGTGTTAGACATTCATCTCAAAGTACACCAGTCTTCTGTTTATGACAGCACAATATAATGCCTTTTCCTGGAGAATATCATGCGTGCTTTTGTGTGGAGCCTGGAGTGTGGATATATGACTTGCTTTTACTCTGTGGTAACATGAGGCTAGTAACTACGGTCACTTGGACCTGTACTGACTGCACAGCTCACCACACGCAACGCAACATACGCTTATGTAATCAACATGTATAATTTTCTTTGTCAAGCACTTAAAAATCACCGTCGTCGTCAGTGGCGGCTTCGGCGGCCTTCATGCTAAAAATGGGAGAAACTGTAATTTTATGACAGACAGCATTGAATTTATTTCGTGTAAGAATAATAAGACGTTTCGTACATATTTGCTTTGTAGTTGAGCAAAAGTTGGAGACTTAAAATTACTTCACAACATGCATTATTTGGATAATGAGAAACATTGTGATTTTCTATTCGTGCGGTCAAATGAATTACTCAGGGTCAAAGCTGTAATAGTCGAAGGAGTGAGTGTTGTGTGTTTAGAAGTGAGAAAGAGCACACGAGCACTTTTAAATTGTATTGGTACACTTAACAGGGAATTGAGAATGGGAAATTTTTCGAAATGTAG
>JABASF010002842.1:0-12641 GCA_019776145.1 Harlomillsia oculata
CAAATAAGTTTATATAAAAGAATTTTTAAAAATATTAATACGCAAAAACATGTTTCGCGATTAGAAATTAGTATTAGTAATTTAGAAATTAGAATCAGTCCAGTCATAGGCAATTTTATATTTAAACAGAAAAGAGTCAAAAAAATGTCTAGTTTCACATGCTTGTCATTATATAAGATTTTTCTACTTTCATGTCCTAACCAATAATGTCAACTAATTTTGTAGAATATTAAGTCTTATTTGAGTTTTTTGTCAACGCATGAAGTCACATTTATGATTCAACTTATTCACATTCCTGCCCCTTTTAGCTATTTATACTTCGTTATTATACTCCGTTAATTTGTCATGTCGATAGTTATTACAACCCAAAATTTTACATGTTATAAGACATGAATCTGGCAAACAAGTTTATTTAAAAGAGATTTTAATTGGCAAACAATCACCGTATAAAAATATTTCTTATAATGTTAAGTGAACAAGAATAGTAATATTATATAGGGCCTAATTACAATTTCCGACAGGATTAATAGGTGCATTGTCAATGCAGTGTTGGGAATTGACATGTGCATGCTAATTGTATTTTTGAAGGTAGTAACTGCAGTGATCTTCTGTTAGAGGAAAAATGTTGAAAGTCGGCCTGGTATTATTTGCATATCTCGTGTACAAATTCCGTTGTTCTACAACTTCAACAACTTGACAACTTGGTTGTGAACTACGAACAAGTTGTCCATGTCACGTTCCTACGCGACACCGAGGGTCTTGAAACCTCTTTTGTGAGTCTGTTGACTCTTGAGTCTTGAAACTATTAATTATTGGTCTTGAAACCAATTTATATATGAATTCATTAAAAGGAAAAATGCAATGCAAATGATGAGGCGAAGAAACGAGAACTGGTCTACAAGATGTTTATTCCTCAACTTCCAGCATACAAGTGTTCCTTAACCTACGGCGTCCCTTTCTCTTTACTCTCTGATGACTCACTGTGGGTGTTTATTTTTTTTGGGGTGACCGTTGACACTTTGCTGTATGTAAGGCTTGTGACTGCAAGCTCTTGCTTTCTCTCAAAAATAGGCTGCTGGAGATAAGAAGCAGCCGAAGGGACCTGTCAGTCTATCTGGGGTACGGTTAAAGAACCACTAGTACAGGGTATGAACTAGGGTCCTTTTAAAGGAACATGCTTTAATATTCGTTATTCAATTTCAAACAAGTAATAAAAACGCTACAATTTTTGATTGGGTACATGAAAGTTTGTCTTGTGTGGGAAGAGATGAAAGATCCATTATTGTAAATAATGTAAAAAATTGTTTTCGATTGGCCATTGTTTTCGACAGTACAAAGCAGCAGCTCTCTCAATAACAAGGTTGGTTAACCAAGATTCCCCTCCTGAACTAAGGCTCTCAATACGACAGAAATCTTCTTCGATTACTTTTCCGAGATCATATTTAAAAACCCTGTCTACCTTTTCCACGAACTTCAACCGATGGGTTATAGTTCGGCGGTTGGAGATCCTACTTCAATGTGTTGCTCAAGGTATTCGAGAGCGGCGTCAAATGATTCGAATTTTTGATATCCGTTGTGCTTCCGATTGACATAATGTAAGCTGATCCGTACTTTTGACGAGACACGTGTCTCGCTTCATTGCGAGGTCTATTCCTCTCGGTTTGACCCAAATCAGGTGCAAAGTGAACTTCTTTTGGCTGTCCTTCACCACGACCGTGATCTTGACGACCTGATTTCTTTTTGTCCATACTAAAAGCAGAAGCACAAATCTAAATCTACTACTACTATATATTATATACAATACTAGTTAATTATACCAGTAGTATTTAATGATATTATTACCTAATAATGGCCCAATATGAAGGGAAGTCGGAATCCAAATAACACGGAAAACGAAATGTCTAAAACTGCAAACCACAAAAACAAATCTACTACTAATATTTACTATATACAATACTAGTTAATTATACCAGTAATATTTAATAATGTTATTACCCAATAATGGGTCAAATATGAAAAGAAACCGGAATCCAAATAACACTAGAAATGAAATGTCCAAAACTTAATACAAAACACAAAAACGTTAATTGAATACGATATTTAAGCAAACAATAATAATATAGATTTTAAATTGTTTTTGAAAAACAATATAATATAATAATACCAATAAGCGAATACAATGAACTTAATGTAATATGGAATCCAGAATGTCAAAAAGTCACATGAATTCGGGCCCAAGGCATCACGGCCCGTTTCCGAAATTCATGATGTCAAAATGTCAAAAGTCAAAAGTCAATGTAAACCCTAATCCCCTGAGCAGGTGACGACCGTTTCCGGTGGCCACCTCGCCACTAGCCTAACGCTAGTGTATGTACGCACGTCAGGCATAAAGCCCAAGGGACTACCAGGTTCAACAGAAGAACCTTGCAAAGTAGGTTGTATTACTAAATTATGAGTCATTTCATTTTTTATCATATTACATCATATACATATAGTTACAATACATGTACAATTACAAAACATTTTGTACAATTAGAAAATAAATTTATTTGTACATCAAATAATGAAAATAAAACATACTCACATATAAACATGTAAAAGTAAATTACACGCATATTGCACACTCCCGTTTGTTGACAAGTTGATACAGAATCTGTGCGTCCATTATTGCTGCAGGGAAGATGTATTCCCTTTGGACTTCCGAAAACCACGGAAGTCACATCGAAAGCCCATTTGATTACTTTTGGGTTTTCCAGCATCATCTTCACTTCCTTACGAAGTATGTTGTAAACTGATGATTGGAATGGATCTAGCACATATGTACGTTGGTACGTGGTTATTTGGAGGAGGCAAGTCAAACCATAGTAGCTTCCATGGGTCCATTCAAAAGCCAAAGCGATTTCGAATGAGGAGTAGACATCGTTCAGCATCTTATTGACTTAGACGGGAGTGTTGACAGGGAGAGTTTCCCGTGGCACGTAAGGAGAAAATGTCCTCAAAGCATGTTGGGTGAACAGAAAGGCGTGAATAGCCGAATGAGAAGGGTTGGAAGCGAATGGAGAGCCATCCGAGTTGTGTAGCTTGCGAACGTGTTCAAGCAAGTGAGGGAATTCATCTAGCGGTCTCAGTTAAGGCTTGCCGAAACGTCCGAATGTCATGTCTGCTGCTATAAGCTGATTCATAAGAAATTTGAGAGTAATTCTGTCAAAAAAAGGAAAGGCAGCATTCAATATATTTGATATCCGATTCCCTATCCTTAAACCAGTTTCCAAGCGTGACACTGTCGTTTCATTAATACAGTGACCATAGTGTAGATGAAATATTTGTTTAGAGACGGTTTTATCAACAGTTGCCGAACAATGGTGAATAGTAAAACGTATGATTAAAAGAGGGAAGCTAGGATAGTTTCGGTAAAATTAAACTAACGAAAAACTGAAAACTGAACGCAGAAGGATCTGCCAATATTCCAATATGCTAAAATGAAGGTTAGGTTTGCAAGAAAACTTACATTATTGACACATTCGTGCAGCACATATCATTTAGCAGAGTATACATGCGCTGATAATCCCAACTAATTTTTTTGTGACACTTAATTTTATAAGATTTCAAAACAATTTGATATAAGTTTTCATTGGACAATTACTCGAACCAACCAGTACTTTTTAAGACCATTTAGAAAAGGCTGCGGATCCATTAGCCGAATCAGCTTGATTTACTTCTACTTAGCTCGTCGTTTTTATCAAAATACACTGAGATGAAAGTAAATTCAGGCGTATCCATCGTAGAATCCATCTCAAGAGCAAACGGATATTGAATCGGTCCATCGTCCAAAGAGGCTTGATCGCTGGCCGTAGATGTGTATTGTTGTCATGGTACGATTTGCCAAAACAAATGGCATCCAGTCATTAACGCTTGCTTCCTCCTGAACGTTTTTAAAGATTCAGTTTGCGTTTAGTAAAACCACAAAGTAAATTTTTTTTATTTAATACAATGCCAAATTACCTGAGTTTAACTACAAATGCCTAAAGTACAACGTATTTCCATTAATTGTGCGAGTATACTCAGCAGCACTGCACAAAGCCTTGCATTGAATGCTTTTCTGCAAACGGAAATTAATTTCATTCAACTGCCAATTAGCAGTGCGGGATTATTTATTTAAACAATATTAATAATGTATGGTTTCGTGCATGTATATTTGATCATCCCTAAACTGACCCCTATTAGTTAGCCTGGTTCTTTATGCTACTAATTGTTTACCGAGAAGACTGCATATTTACAACTCCAAGGACTCACTGAAGTGCCAAGCTTTCAGTGTAGTCCTCTTTATTGTTATCTCCCATACATTGTGTGATGGATTTTCAGCTCCTACTGGTCCCTCTCACACGCCTATACCTACGTTGTATATTTCAAATATATTCACCAATGGTTACTCCTGCACACAACCTGTCCGCTGTAACAACCGTCACAGATAAATTGATAAAAATTGCTATTCCTTTGAAAAGAAAACTTTGGAGTACATACAGATTAGTGAGGATTGAATTAGGGAGCGTCAATTTTTGCTAAGACACAACAGGTCCCTTTCAGTGAGAGTAAAAGTTAATGGATCGAATAGTTGAGAGATGCCCCAATGCCCAACCTAATTCCGTTATATGGAATCAAGTATTGGTCGCAAGTAAGATGCCGATAACTTTTACACAGAGCCAAGGTTTAGGAATGAATGTTATGGAGTTTTATTTTGTTTCCTCATTTTAAACTCAGAAAAATAGTAGAGTAAAGTTATCAATGTTTCTTGAGGGTGAGAGAGTGAGTTTTGGGATGAAGACGAGTTGACTCTCTTCTCCCAATGGACATTCACCATTGGGAGAGTTGAGAGACTCCCCGGTCTTCGTCTCTCCCCTTATTTTCCATGACTCTCCACATTCCCATCTTCTCTCATTCAGAGCTTTCACACAAATACAGGGGCAGAGCTGTTACAAAGAAATTTACAAGTGCTTTTTTTGTCGCCGTATGTTACATTTTACTACCAAACCAGCCGCACATTGTACAAAGAGACCATATCAAGATTTGAAGTTTACCAAGTCATTGTCGTTGGAGATTAGGTTAGAAGGTTATAGAAACTGCTTACTATAAAACGGCATGGATTCTTAATGACGGACGTAAACTAGTTAAACAAATACTTGAGAAAACGTCCTGTTCAACTGTAAGAGAACGGAACTTTGTCGTGAATTTTTTGTCCATTACATGTTTTTTAACCGCTACCGTTTCATATTGTATGTTATTCACAATGAAAGATTGGCTAGGACAGTGCAATACATTCAAAAAGAAGTTTGGGTTTCTCGTACGAGTAGTATAATTTAAAGATGTTTGTGGCTGTCCTAAGTATAGCGCATATTTAATATATCTGACTGCGTTGATTAATGATAGGTGTTTTAAAATAAGTAGTAACATCATAAGAGATTCCAGTATTTACATTGTTTTACCGTAAACATTTTATTCGTTAATCGCATAATAAACACATTATTTCTCATTATTACTCATTATTATTATTTATTCCTAAATTATCATTAAGCTGGTGGCGAATGTGCCAAGGAAAACCACGACCCTATCAAGCCTCTAGGTGCTCCCTATTAGAACTAGTTATTGTAGTCTAGGACAGGCTTATATACCCTTAGAAGAGTGTCGACTTTTCATAAAACATCAGTTATTAACATTAGAAAGTACAAGGAACTCGAAAGAACTGTGGAATAGCTTATCAAAAAAGGAGAGCAGTCAAGTTTTGTATTTTGGATGGGACTGAGGTCCCCTTTCTTCAGATCTCTTTATATACTGAATTATACAAGGTCAATAAAATAACGTTGTAGAGGGCAAGGTCCCGAATGACGTCATGCCCAAAAACGTAATCTGACACAAGTCGAAGGTCATTAATATAATATAGTTTGATATATCATAACAAGAACTAGAAGGGTAGTGAACCATGATACAACATCAGATAAAAGTGTTCGGTGTCATGGTTCACTACTTTGCAAATTATATTGATTTACATTTAATTGAAGTAGAAGTAAGTTTGTCTACAAAACGGACTTTTTTGTACTTGGTGATTATTACAGAATTACGTTTTAATTCATACATAAACTGTGGATTTTAATATTAGTAATATTATCAGGTTATTGTTGTCACCATTATCATTATGATTGTTGTTATCACTATTTGTTATCGATTTCGTTGTTACTCGTCTGATTTCAAAGAAATATGAAGTCCGCGAACGAATAGTTATCGCACTGCTGAACTACCTATCCTTGCTGCACTTTCAGCATCAATGACTTTTCTTCCTCTAAGCTTGCATGTACTGCACTTTATATATTGTTCATATTATTTTTAAACTAACAAAGTCGTGTCACTTGTCCCCGAGCAGACAGTTTACACCTAGTTGTTGAATGTTATTTATTGGAATAACAAAATATTAGCAGATTATTTTAAGGGTAATTATTTCATTGTACCACATTACCGTGTACGGTTTATTGTGGCCTTTATTCGCACTGATGGACTGCAATTGTGGTTTTCTTGCTCTTCGTGCAACTTGCCGTTTCGCATACGGAAGTTAGTTGGAACTGGATCGAATTTAAAAATGTTAATGTTGTGTGGGTCATTGGTAATACTATTAACTGTCGACTATAGTTATGTGTAGTGATCCTGAATAGTTAAAATGTAGTTAAGATCAGGGGTTGACATTGACACTCACTTATTGATCACCCTTTAGTTGATCGCTGGAAGAAAGATGAGAAAGAAACAGAGAGGAGACGAAAAAAAGGGGATCAGAGGGTTTTGAGAGTTGGTCTTGATTCGTATTGTCTAAATAGTCGTCTTTAAATTCATTATTCGTTAATACTTACGTATATGTATTTACAACTAATCTACTTGATAATCAATATTAATTTAATAAATCTAAAGTAACAATTTATTATAAAAGCAATCAACCGTTTGGATTTAGTATTAGAGCAATTCATTGGCTTGGCCTTTGGGTCCTTACGAGAAACATGTAAGTAAATGATACTTTAAATTACATTCATCTAACACTAACAATTTAAGAAGTGTCAAACCATTCATAATGGTGGATTATGATGAAGTCCAGCCTTCAAAAGCTGGGCTCTGTTATAATTAGGCATCAACGAACATGAACAGGGCCAGACTCTAGGAGTCTTTATCAAATGTTCTTTACTTTTGTAGTTATTTTCAGTTACTTTAACTACGACTGTACTTCTGTTATTATTTATTATATTTTCTATGTTATTATTGGTGGAACGAGAGAAAGTGAAGTAAAGAGAAGCAGCGAAAGCACGTCGATAGAGAGCGTCTGACTACGTACAATGAACGTATTCAGTAATAATGACTGTGTACGTCAATGGTTATTAATGGAATAGTTCATAGTTGATTTGGGACCAACAGGAAGGGGGACATCAACTTCAACGACTTGACAACTTGGTTGTTAACTACGAACAAGTTGTCCTTTCGTGGTACAGTTAAAGAACCACTAGTACAGGGTATGAACTAGGGTCCTTTTAAACGAACATCCTTCAATATTCGGTATTCAATTTCAATAAGGTGATTATAGATTTAAAATATTAAATTCGCTCCCGCGTTTTTGGGTAAGATGGCTTACGTATGTAATTTTAAACTTGGGCACGTGGTTTTTTGTGCAAGGTCCAGGCACCTTGCAAAATAAGGTGATTATAGATTAAAAATATTAAATTCGCTCCCGCGTTTTTGGGTAAGATGGCTTACGTATGTAATTTTAAACTTGGGCACGTGGTTTTTTGTGCAAGGTCCAGGCACCTTGCAAAATTGTAAGCAAAAAAAGCATGCCAAAAGTCAAGGGTGCCTGTGGCAGGCTGTTGCTAGTTTTAGTGTTACTCCGTTTAGGCTGCCTGTAGGTCCACATAGAGGAGAGAGAGAGGCAGATGACGAAGACTAGCGCGATTCGGCCTGGCTTTCTTTTGTCATTTGTACTTTGGTGACACTGGACTACTGTTGCTTCTTTTTTTCACATTTATGATTCAACTTATTCACATTCCTTACAATTTAAGTTATTGTCAACTCCGTTACTTTGTCATGTCGAAAAATGTCATGAGAATCTAGCAAATAAGTTTATATAAAAGAATTTTTAAAAATATTAATACGCAAAAACATGTTTCGCGATTAGAAATTAGTATTAGTAATTTAGAAATTGGAATCAATTCCAGTCAAAAGAAATTTTATATTTAAACAGAAAAGGGCCAAAAAAATGTCTACAGTTTCAAATGCTTGTCATTATATAAGATTTTTCTACTTTCATGTCCTAACCAATAATGTCAACTAAATTTGTAGAATATTAAGTCTTATTTGAGTTTTATGTCAACACATCATGTCACATTCATGACTCAACTTATTCACATTCCTGCCCCTTTTAGTTATTTATACTTAGTTATTATACTCCGTTAATTTGTCATGTCGATGGTTATAACAATCCAAAATTTTCCATGTTCTAAAAATCTGGCAAACAAGTTTATATAAAATAGATTTTAATTGGCAAAAAATCACCATCGTACAAAAAAACTATTTCTCATAATGTTAAGTGAACAATAATAGTAATATAAAATAGGGCTTATTTACAATTTCCGACAGCACTAATATGTGCTTTCTCAATGCGAACATCATTGCTGGGAATTGACATGTGCATACTAATTGTAATTTTGAAGGTAGTAACTGCAGTATTCTTCTGTTAAAGTCGGCCTGTTATTATTTGCATATCTCGTGTACAAGTTCCTTTGTTCTACAAGTCTCAAAAACTCATATCCTTTCACAATCAGCCGGAAATCATAGTAGGTCCTCGATTGGGCAATCATTCCGTAGGGTAAATGACTTTGTTCTATATGAAAAATAGATTTTTTTGGCCACACAGGAGATAAAATTGTTTGTTCATCAATTGGCCTCCAAGAAATTTTTATTGGCGTTGACAGTGTAGATTGTTGGATGTTTTGGGTTTTGTTCTGCATGCTTTCGTTCCTTATAACTGGATGGACGAAGGGAGCAACTGGAACTGCAGTCATCATCTTTGGGGATGGAGCTGAAGTCGTCCATGGTGTGAAAGAGGTTTGATCAGTTATGGCCCGCACAATTATGTGTCTAACCCACGTTGCATTCGGATCCCGTGGAGAAGATGTGGGTAAGCCGTTTGTTGGAGGTTGAGAGGTGGGTTCTACAGTCTTACTCATCGGTAAGGAAATAGGGTGTAAGATTGGTTGGTTGATAAGATGAACGGGAGTCGAAGTTGAAGCATTCACTTCGGTACTAAAGAATGAAACAATGCAGAATGAATGAATTTACTTAATATTGTACTCTACTATATTGTAGTTCTTACCGTTTTGAAACGCAGCTGTGGTAGGAGTTGGAGAAACTGTAGTTGTAGCATTAATGCTTGCAGTTGGTGGTACAGGTGTCGCGATAGTGGCAATTGTATAAGTCCAGATCACATCCTTGCTGAAATGTGTCTTGACCACTGGAATACCTGAAAACAAAAAATAATTCAATTGAATATAATTATTAATCATTATTACAGAAATTAATCATATAATGTAATGTTTTTCATATATTGTATAAAAATTATGAAACTTGCCTGGCAAAATATTGTAATATTATAATGATCAGGACATGATGATGGCTTGTGATGACCCGACTGCTATCAGATGTCCCGGTTCTTTCGTATGATAATAGCCCATGGTAATGAGGGACTCCGGAGTCATCATGTGCAAGACACAAGACTCACTGAGGACTTTCGTTTAATTTCATATGGTTGATATGAATTATTTTGATATTTTGCCAAAGAAATCAGAAATCCAGATAATTGACAATAATCATGGCTCCACGGCGTAAGAATGGAAAAGAGAATAAGATCATTGTTATGTTAGTTTTCGTGTGGGTGTTTAACGATTGCTATCACATTGATGTTAAATAATTTGGATGTTACTAAACAGGGGGTTCGTGTTTGGTACGGTCAAAACGGTTCGATTCGTGGACGTCTCTCCAGACATCTGGGAGTAAGGGATTATTACTATATACAATTTGAATGTAAAGTGATTTCAAATAATAATAGAAATATTTACAAATTTTAGAGCGGTACACTCTACCGTCAGAAAAGGTGTACATCGCTCCTTAAGGTTTGGTTCGTTACTTCGTGAATTTGAACGGATTTGGAACCAACAAGACATTGATCATAAGGAAAAGTAGATCGCAGAAAAGAAAAATATTGGCGGCTCCGTATAATGTCTGCAAATGCTCGTGGTTTATCCTTGGATTCTCCTAGCTTTCCGAATATATCCCTATTCCAAAGTTGGTTCAAGAACAGCTATGAGCATGTTTTCATACCGATAGAATTTGATCGGTTTGTTTAACAAATATATTTGAATGATATAAAATTTGATTATTATAATGAGATTGGACGTTGGAATTACAGTGATTCGAGGGCCAAAGGTTTTCATCTGGCTAACAGTATACGGCACATACCGATTTGATTTATATCAATCGAAGTTTGGGAACAATCTTTTATTTTGGACCTTCTCTTCTGAGTGGCTGGGAGAATAAATCATATCGTGCAATGTTACGTGGGAATCGTGGCACTGCTAAGAGTGTTGTCTTTCAACTAATCAAAAAATGTTTGGTTGGGGGAAAAACCCTAAAGTGGAATTGGCATATAAAAACGCGCAGCTCGTAAGTTAACTTTTGGTTATAGAAATGATTTATTGATATCAAAGGAATTTACTAAATTTATGATTATATTTTTGTAGAATTGATTACACTTGCGTGTATACAATGCTTTTAAATTGTTTTTTACTGGTGAAGCACAACTTTGAAGCTTTAAATTTTGAAAATATTTGTCCTATAAACTTGTTGCTAAAGGATTTCAAGTTTATTCAAAAATTTCTTGAAGATATTCGTAAAAGCGAATGTGTCTATGACAACTGTCGAACAAATTCATTTAAGGTGGAGTACACGGCTCCTAAACCTTTAAAGAAGAAACCTGTTCCTAAGAAGAAAGAACGTGATTCCAAGAAGAAAGCAACTGGAAAGAAAATAAAATCTCGAAAACGAAAGAAATAACAAAAGTATGTGGTTCAAAGATTCATAATGATAACGATACGGACTGTCCAATGGAAACAAATCAATGTTATATAATAAACTAGAAAAGATATAAAACATAATTTTAACTATCTGTGAGCTAAAAATGGTATAATTTTGGGAAATAAATACTTAGATTTAAGAAAACGAGTTATTGAAATTAATGTTTATTATAATTTCTTAATTTTATAGTAAAGTAAAGTAAGTTTATAAGTAAAAGAAATCAATTTGTAAAATGATGTTTAATTTCAAAATTCTTCTATATTCATAGAAACTTGAAAATGGGTGTTTGTAAATTTAGTGTTTATTACAATTACACAAATTGTTTTTCTTAATTGGTCGTTTTACATGTGGTTTAAGTGTGACAAAAAATAAAAATGTAATTTGAATGTATTGTCCTGCTTCAATAATATTGATGGAGGGAAAAATGATGTATACAATTTTAATAGAATAATTTTCTTACTTTCCATAATTTAGTACGTAAGGAATTTAAAAATGTTAAAATATAAAAATCCGTTGTTCAATGTATTTGGAATCAAACTTTTGTGTGAATTAATAAAACTTCTTCGATTGGATTTTAATTTATTGTGTTTGGTTGTCTTTCTGTTTTGATTTCATGTAAATACTGATAAAAGTCTGAAATTGATTTCGTTTTCATATTTGAATTGAAAATAATATAATAAACCAAACGAAGGTAAATGATTTAAAAGGATATTCGTGTAGTTGTTGGATTTATGAAATGCTAAAAACGTTTAAAGTAGCTAGCTGCTTGTAAAGATATAATCAAGGTTTTAATCTTACTGAGTATAGGGAATATTTAGTTGTGAATTTTCAAAACCATTTGCATTAAATTCACTATCCACTGTTCATGTTCTGAAATCGGGCCTATAAATGGTTCTGGCCCTTCGAATGTAACAGTTAGTTCTCCAAAATTCTAGATTCTGTTCCAGTATCTTCTCAAAACTTGATGTAAAACAGTTAAT
Organism: Harlomillsia oculata; assembly: GCA_019776145.1. Lineage (NCBI taxonomy): Eukaryota > Metazoa > Arthropoda > Collembola > Entomobryomorpha > Oncopoduridae > Harlomillsia > Harlomillsia oculata. Next base: position 12,132 of record JABASF010002842.1, read on the forward strand.
TGCTTGTATTTTGGTGTTAAAAAATTTCCCTGTCCACTTAGTGGTATTGAAATAACGAAATTGGTAGGGTATTCAAAATGATTATTTAAAGTTATTTCTACAATATTATCAGAAATTATTACTGTTATGTTTGTTGGCAAAATTAAAGTTTCTACAAAATGAATTTGAATTTGAAAAAGTCGTAGTGTTTGATAAGCTTCCTCTAATGTCATAGTTTCATATTCGGTTTTGGGTCCAATAGACAATGGTGTCTGGCTTAGGTAAACTTTTAGATATCGTTCTGTTCGTTCCGCTGTCCAAAAGTTATTGAAGTTCCAGGCAAAATTAACAAGCTCAAGTGAATGGAATGACAAATGAATGCCATTTTCCGGGGTTTCAATTAAACTGGTCATCTTTTTTGTGTAACATGGATCATTTTTAAGAGAGGATCTTATCCTCTTTCCTCTTCCAACGATTGTAATTATGCTACAATTCTGATACATGTTTGAAGAATGATCGTTTCTAGAGGTA
>JABASF010002843.1:0-12641 GCA_019776145.1 Harlomillsia oculata
AATGCAATTCGACTATCATTTTATCTCTTTATATAAAAAGTAAGCATTTCACACTTTTTACTAATGTAAACAATTTAACACTCAACCGGCACACATTAAGTTTCAGCATTTGAGCATATTAATTACCTAATTTAAAGCGGTTAGGTAGATTTGGGTATTGTGATCAACTTAAATTACTTAATACAAAGACATTTTTTAATGCTGCGTTTTTTAAAATGTTTTTGAATGTTCTTACCTTTTAAATTGTACAATGCGTAGGCGACAAAACACAAAAGTCAGACGAGAGGACGAAGAGCAACAATCCTCACTTTGCAACAGCTACAACCTCAATGGTTCATCATGAAGTAGTTGGGGAATTGTTGAGAATGGACGGACAGGTACTAAAATGCAACCCTCGAGGAATCCAGTACCTGTTCGTGTACTCTCTTGTGATCATATTGTATCAAATACACCTGTGCTGTGTGCCATAAGCACTCACAATGAAAGAATGAGAAGTTCCCCTAATCTTGTATTGTATACGACGGTTGGTTGGTATCCCTTCAAGCTCTTTTTCCGACTTTTCTTCAGTACAGAGTATCTCTTTTTGTGCCTTGTCCGTCGTAAGTCGAAGCACAAGACAAAGCGAAAAAAAAGTCTTTTTTTGCACGCTAAATAAAATGGCAAATGCTCTTTATGAATGTGATTCGAGGCGCTCTGCTTTACGTGCTTTTTGCTATGGTTTGTTGTTGTGTGCTTACGGACGGTCAAGTGGCGAGTGAAAGTGAAAAGAACGGCATGACTTCCGACTTACAAACTAACTACTTGTAAATAATACTATTCTTTTTTAGACGAGGCCAAATAATGCAACTTTTTTTTCAAAATGAATTCATGTGCATCGTGCCTCAGTCACATTTGGTTCATTTGTTACACACGCTAAGTGGTTTCAAAATGGAAATGATACCTTGATTGTTTGACGCACGCAGGGAATTTAATAGACAAATGCGAAACATTTCCCAGCATCTGCGTACAGTAAAGGGACATTTTGTAGAAGTCAACTTAAGGCACTGGTTAGGTACAAAGATGTCGTATTTGCTAATAAATGAAGATGAGATTCTTGTTAGCGAGATTGTAATACGTTTATGATTACTTGATTACCAAGTGAGAAAATGTTGGAATCTGAAAGAAAAGAGGACATAAACAAGAATTGAGCAAGTGCATTCGTTTCATCGTTTCTCACTCCTTTTCCAAGATGCATAAAGACCCTTGTTCTGTTCCATCGACCATTTTCACTTGAGTATAGTATGAAACTGTAAAAGTTAAACTCAACCTTGCTGCATTCCACGAAGGGACAGAAACACGGAACCCAATCCTACCTGTCCGAGAAGTTAAACTACCTGTTTCCCAGGGGCAGTGCACCGTATCCATATTCAAAATGGACAAAAGTGAAGAGCCAGAGTGAGACGAGAAAGGTGTGTCTTCTTCATCATCCCTCGGTTTCTTCTAAAAGGTTTAAATGGAAAGTTGTAAACGAACACAAAAGCCACACACATGATCTTACACAAAAGCTCCATGTATCATGTGTAGCATTTTTAAAAGAGCAAAAAAGTAAAGTGACCGCGTCTTCATCTTCACTTTGATAATATTCGGCAAAGTACTGTGTTTTCAGCGTTCAAAAAGCAAGGAGAAAAATGTTCAGAACATGTATCATGAACATAAAACATTTCATCCTTTGTTGGCGTTGCGTTGGGCAGAAGATTTTGAACTTTTAGTTTATTACGACGTCATAAAACGTGAGATGAGTTTAATATGAGGAGAAACGCTCCATGATGCCTGGAAAATCGAGATGAAGATTACAATGCAAACACGGATTCCACACATGACGGGTTATCTAATAGAATGATCAGTAATCTGCTACTACGCCACCAACCTTCCAACAAAACAGTGAGTCGCGAAGGAATTCCGGATGGGTGTTTTGTTATCGGTCAACTCATTTTGTATCTCTTTTTGCAGAGGTTGGGTCAACAAAGCATTTTATTATGATCAGATGCATAAATCCTCCAAAGCATAAAAAGAGTGTTTTGTAACAAATAAAGTAATTGCCTCCAACGTGCTCAAAGCATTCTTCCTAAGTAAGTGAGAAATTGAGTATAAAGTAACTGCTCAGTTCATTCCTACTGTATAAATTAACGAGAGAGAATTTACAGATAGTTTACTATTTTGCAGTTAATTTTTCACATTTTTATCACTTACTACCTACCTATACTACCGTATCGCACAGTATGTTGCAATTTACGTAATTTGCCGACATTACTACGCATAATAACGTTTACTTTACCCCGTTTTCGTTTTGTCCTTATTTGCATGGAAAGGAGTCAGCATTTTTGTGACGTTTTTTGAGCTCAACCCTTTTCCTCTTTGAGTCTCAAGTCTCAAGTCTCGACTTTTGGAATCATTAACATTTTGTCTTAAGTACGCGTACAGCGGAACGTAACCTTCAGCTTTTCGAGTCGAACGAACGGACGCTTTAAATTGCAATTGTTTTCTGTAAGATGCAGTAATGCAGAGCTGGGTGTTTCATGTGAGAAAGGAAATTTCAGAGACTTGGTTCCAAGGTTGGAGTCATTTCCATTGTCGCCTTTGTGTCACGGCAAATTGCAAGGGTTCTTGAGAGTTTTATTGCAAATGTACAAAAAATAGCAAATGCAATTCTGATTGCTGTTCTGGATACGATTACGACAGTATACCACTTCCATCAAAAAACACGAATGTATACAACTTTTTATAATAATAAAAATATTAGAGCTTATTGAAACAGAACTCAAAACTCAATAATTGGCGTTTTATATCTTCGTCAAAACATTTATTACATCTTGGTGTATTTGCGCGTTATTACAGGAACCAGACTCTTAAAAATCAATGGCAACTTTTTGCATGGACTTTTCTTTGCTTGGCTTCGTCTTCGAGACAAGAAACGACTGAGTGTTTGTGGAGTTGTCGTCGTGTCCACTTTTCTTAGGAGCTTCATGTAAAGTTTAATTAGAAGCTGTAAATCTTGTAAGTTACTCCATTACTTTGTATACGATGGAGTTGACTCAAGTGATAGTGACCCAACCAGACAGGAGATGAAGAACAATATCAGACTAGATTATTGACGTCAGACTGCGCAGTTTGAGTTCTTGGGTGTCTTAAAGTTTGCAAAGTCTCAAGGTTCTTCAACACTAGTACGATTTAACTGCACAAATAATACTTGCCTTGAGTCTTGTCTTGTTTGTGGCTTGGTTTCAAGTCATTGCATGTCATCCGGTTTCAAATCAACTTCATACGTTAAACTTGGGTAAGTTTGGTATGCTCCATCTCCGGCATGTCAGTTTGATGAGCAGGTGCTGTTGGGTGCATAGTCCACTGCTTGGACTAATACAAGGGTCATCTTCATTTTTTTTATGGCGAATGCAGTTCGCTCTTGCGAATACGAATTCCTTAACAACTAGTTAATAAACGACGTACGTACTGCGTCCGTACATTGGGATTTAATGTTACTTCGTTGCGTTTTCACTTGAAAATATGGAATTAGTTTCAAAATGAACGCTTTTTCCGATTTCCGTCGTTGGAATTGGAATACTCTAATGAGCACTTTAAAGAGGAAGCTTTCGTGCAAAACTGTATTGCTTCCAAAGGAAGGTTTACCATTTATTTTAGATTATGTTATTTTGTGTTCTTGAACCTTGCAAAACATAACATAAAGGATTAATAAGAGCCCAATTATGAGAGAGCAAACAGAACAAAAAGCCATTTGTAATCATTACAATTATGGATGGACGTACGGACGCTAATGTTACAAGGAAGCTCGCATCTCTTTGATTCGTTTCATTTTTTCAGATATGTGTGGAGTGTTTCAGATTTCAGATGGACGTTTGCTTCCAGACATTAATGTCCATGGCTTCATCTAATCATAAACAATTGGATTCTTGTTCTTTGTATCGTACTTTGTGCGAGAAAGCAACAGGAACTTTTTAAGAGGTTCATTGTTGAGATGTTGAGCAGCTGAAGGGTTCATTTGGCAATAATATTATGCTATATAGTATGTAGGATTTTTGATTTAGCAAACTACCATTTTACCCCTGGGACTTTAAAGGTTAGGTTAAAGGAGTGCAAAAAATCAGTTTGGCATTTTACAATTTATTATTATAGAGACATCCACCGCAGTTTTCATCTTATTTAGCATTGCGGGAGGCCGTGTTCCTGGGAGACAAAAGAAAAGTAAGATGAGAATTGCCACAGTCTTCATCTTAATGAGATTCTGCGGTAGTGGCAAAAATCCTTTTGGGATGTAATTGGGTTTGGGCGCGATGGCGAAAGGCACTTAACTAATTGCCCTCCGCCTTTTTTGCAACAGCGTCTGCATGCAAATCGTCTGGTTGCATCGTCGTCGTCGCAAAGAAGACATTGACAGAATCAGACTAGACTGAAACTTTTTTTGCAACTCTTCTCGTAGTAAGCATTCGCACAGCGGTTTCTCATGAATCAAACGCAGGAAAAAATGTAAAAAAAGAGATTTTACATGTCAATCGGATTGCTAAGCACTTTTGTGCGAGTGCGACTCACAGGAATGTGATGCGAGATGCGATTTCCACGGTCAGCCGTGCAAAAATTTGTTCCTTGGTTTGCTTGGCAGACAGTCTAATGACCAACGTAGCAATTTTTTGTGGCAATATAATAATTGTGTGCTGGAAAAAAACGAAATTATACGCACATAGCGATCTTCCACTGAAACCGGCAATTAGAAAAACGACTCTGTCTATAATAATAACTTCCGTAATGGAAATACTATAAAACTACACAATATAACATTTTTATATATTTATAAAGTCGAAAATCATAAGCAACAAAAAGATCATCGTATCATCCTTCCTTGCAGCTACGCCTCATCTTTTCTTCATCGCTAAAAAAAATGCGGAAGCTGTAGGCTGTAATGTGCAACAGTGCAACTAAGGCTTCTGGATTTGCGGTCTGTGTGAGTTCATGGTTCATCAAGAACTTTCATTCAATGAATCGTTGAATTTCACGTGGGAGATGAAGAATTTTTGTCGAGTACAAACTACAAACATTCAATTTTCGAGTTCTTATCCTAGCATCTTAATCGTATCATCATCGAAAGTTTCCATCTCTGTTCACACAGACCGGTTGACACGTCGGAAACCCACAATGTCAACATTCATTCCACTTTATATTTCATTCAGACGAACCGGAATCTGCGAAAAGTGTATCGACGACTTGACTACAAACGTGCAAATACAGAGCAAGAAAGAAAACGAATTCCAAATGCCTCATAAACTTAGCTTCAAACAACATTTAGGAACATTTAGGAAGTTCATTCAAACAAGAAGTAAAAACGTCTGGGGAATAATTTTTATGTTTTATGATGTTACAAAAAGTTGAAAAGCAGTAGACTTTCAATTCAATTCAAGGATAGTTTATTGTCCAATAAGATTCCGGTTACAATCTGTTTGTCATAATTTATTAGACTTCTCGTCCCAACTCATATCCTTTTGCTTATTGGAGTAGCAAGTAAGATGATCACGTTTTGAGAATTTATGGTCAATTGGTCAAATGCGTCTCCACTGTTAAATTATTGGGACAATTTTTGTTTTCATTCAGCTTAAAATCAACTATGACATTTTATTGGTCAACTATCCTGAAAATTGTAGCATTATTGTTGATTATTGTTGCATTTTGTGTTTTTTGAATGCATTTCAGATTTCAATCCATTGTACCATAAAAACTCAGGAAGAACAACAACAATGAAAATAGCATTTTTTCCATACGGTTCACATGAAAAGAAAGCTCAGCTTTTATAAATGGTTCAGCTCTGGTTGAATATTGTCACCGCAAGTCTTCATTATTGTCACTAACAAGCACTAAACATGCAAAATCATCATCATTCATGTAGGAGGGAGGAAGGAAAGGAAATGTGATTTCGAAAATTCATGATTTTTCCATTTTGAATCCTATTGCAGCCTTCCAAAGTAATATTATTTATTAACTTTTAACTATCAAGGAAACAACGACAGATACATAATTCAAAATACACTTTGGCCACAGTTTTTAAAACCCAACCAAATGGAATAAAATAACTTAAAACTATAAAAGATAAAACTAAAACCCTTGATGCACACGAATGGAAATTGGGTAAAAGTTGTCAGTAACATCTGCCAGCTGTTTGTCTCTCAGAGTGACACTGATGAAATACTTTGGCTTAATGTACAAGGCAAAGCCATGTGTTGTTTACTTCTTTAGTAGTTCCACTTCCATAATTTGTTCCATGTTCAATGCAAATGCAACTGCAATAAAAACGGACAGGTTACTCGTTCCTCGAGTGACTCATTAGCATTGTCACCAGTGGCTCAGTTCACTTTGTTGACAATGTATAGGAATGCAACGAAAAAGTGTCATGTGTGTAGTAGTGCTTGCTTGGCACGCGTATATGCTCAATGCTCAGGAACAATGGAAATTATGTACAGGCATTGGTTTTTCTCCACAAAACACACAATACAAGATGAAAATTGTGCATTCGCTGTTAGTTGACACAGTGGAGCACGATTGACTTGCGTAACGATAATGAGCAGAGAGCGTTTAATGGTTCATAATGGTGAATGACGCGTAAAAATTATATTATAGTAAAAGTTAAATGAATATGTTCAGTTTTTTCGTGCAGGATTTGCATGAATATTCACAAGAGCGAGAATAGCGTTTAAGCAAAATGGTTAATGTAGTTAGCTAATTAAATTACAATTTACGAATCATTCATGTAGTCGTGTTTCCTGGTTTTCTTTCATAAGTGCGAACAAAAGTCAGAGGATGGAACTTGGACTAACGTCGAACATTAGAATATTGCGCAAGTGATGAGACGAAGCATTTCAAAAATTGATGGGTTGTAGTTGTAGGTTTAAATATGCAGTTTTTTGCAATTTTTGAAATGGAATATGGAAATTGGAAATGGTCAAGTAAAGTAAGTCAAGTTCAAAATGAAAGTATTGAGCTCTTCTTCGTAAACTCATCATCAACATAAAACCATAGAGTAGATACTCTCGTTCATAAAACAAATACCTTTGATTTTACGTTTCCAATTCAAGTATACTTTATGAAACTGAAAAATTAGTTTCGTCGTGGTTTCATACCAATTATGTCACATTTTTGTTACTGAGCATTTTGAGTTTTGTTGACGTTACTTTTGGAAAAAGGAAGGGATTTTTTGACAAGTTAACAATAGCAAGTGAGGCAGAATGACGAAAGTGCTTATATATTAACTACTGTTGTTTGTAGCTGACAGAGTAATTTTGCGGTGAATTTAAGACTTTTGGGACATTTTTGAGGTGAAATTCGTGAAATACTACTAGGAGAACCTGTTGCAATTTTTACAATGACCAAACTTTCGTATAGCACGCTCCACTTCAGATTTTGCATCGAACTGTAAATGACAAGATAATTTGAACAACAACGATGCAATTTCCACTGTGCCGTTGCATTGCCTTGTCGTTATTATACTAGTTTGTCACCACAAAAACAGTCCTTTCGCCTTCACGGCGTTTTGATACTGTTTGCATTCAAAATAAAGCCATGCTCTGCACCACCGCATGTCAAAACGTTGAAAGAATTATGACGCGTTGCAATTTGTCCTGTCAAGAAAGGGAAACAATGGAGAATCGCAAATTTAGAAGCCCTTGCCTTTCGCAAATGCCTTTTTATTTTATGATACAGGGAATTCGTCTCAACCAACGTGATGGAGAAACTGAACGAATCGCACTGTATTTCATGACCTTCTTCTTCTTGTTTGACTTGTTATATAAAATGCTAAAAATTGCATGCGCCACCGTTTAGATGCTTAAGAGTATTATGTCAGCAAAGGCCGCAATAAGATAACAATGATGGCTTAACAATTCATACAACCGCGTAGGTTAAGACAGTCATGGAAAAGTGATTTGTATGCAGTAGTCTACAATGGTATGACTGTCTTTGATAAATGGGGAGACAAAGTGAGCAATCTGTGTAATTTGCGGAGCGTGTGTTGTCTTCTGTTACAATGCAATTGCAATGTTATATGTTTTATAGGTATTATAACACGTGAGAAATAAATTGAAGTTCGCCTGACGTGAAGATGATTGATGGCCAACTGGGAGACTGTGGATGATGGGATGGGATAGGCCATGGATCTGATGATTAAGTCCATTGACTTGACTTTCATTCTCACACGACGACAACAATGATGACTTTGTCTTTAACTCTCTGTTTCAATTAATACGTAAAGAATTAGATTTAGATTAGAAAATTGGAATTCATATTTTTCATATTCATGCATTCACCCTTGCGATTTTGCCTAATTAAACTGGGACGTAGAGGATACCAACTTTCATATCATATGAGAGCAATCTAATAATATTACAAAATGACGAATATTTCTTACGGCTGGTTGGTCATTGACTTTTACTCACGTCCCTTCCAGTGTGAATACAAACAAGCTCAATAATATTTGCACAGTAAAAAAAGGCACATCCAGTAGAAATAATTGTATTGAAAGAAACAACTTTTTCAGCATCTCATTTCGCACACTAAGATCCTGCAACACTATACAATTTGCCGGAGGATGATGTGATGTCTTTGTCATTTTATAGTGTACAGTAAAAATGGCAAAGGGTCCCTTTCTTCTGATGCGGTTGCGAATACAATAACAATGTTATAAACAAATCACACGTTGGGGAATGAGGAATACTAATAATAAAATAGCTCTGCTTGCGCACACTTGCACTTACCTTTTTGCGCTTTTATGCTCAAAAGAAGAGTCAATGGTCATTCGTAATCATCTCATGTTATTATCTTAGAATCATTTTGCAGTCAAATTACACCCCGTGGGCTTCATATTCCTTCAATGTGACGATGAAGAAGACGTTCTCTTATAGTACACGTTCTTCCAAAAAAAATCCTAACCGTGGAAATGCATCGGTTTCAACCTCTGCAGGGAAGCTGATCCTCTTTGTATTCAACACTCTAACGTAATCTGCATTCCTCTCACGGAAGCTATCAATTTGCATTAATTAAGTGCAGCTTCTTTCCTCCTTCAGTTGCTTTTGCGTCTCAAACCGCATCAACAATGGCAAGAGCGATGATCTTTCTTTATGTGATCAAGATGAAGCAGTGAAATATGCAGTCTTTCTACGACGGATTGTAAAAGACTACGACAGTTTCAGGTGTGTGCAATTCACCATTATGCAAAAAAGGACAGGATAGACGACTAAACTAATATAGAAATATTATACAAAATTAATTTGAATATCCGAAAAAATGACGTCATCGGTTTTAAACAGTTGCATTGACGTTAACCTTTGTAACCTTTCTTTGTTTCAACAGATTTTCCTTGATATTTTTCCTCTTCTAGTAAAACTCGAAAACAAATGACTGAAGTTTACAAGTTTACAATGAGGAACATGGGAATTCAACCAAAAACGGTTAATGTTACACGAAAAGCACATTTTCCGTCAAAATAGTCTAAACGAGAACATTGCTCTCAAAATTGCACGTCGACGACGAAATGTGGTTGTTGCATGGCATTTCAGACATTTTGAGTTTTGACTGAACTGAATAAGGAAGTAACAAAGTGTTGCGATTGAGAATTTTTCAATAGTGCGCTATCGCCGATGTTACATGAATTACATTCACCACAAGACCTTGTGACAAGATGTAACTAATGGTTTTTTAGAAGTCGACAAGTTGACAATTATGAAACAGGTGCGAATGGGAACCATTGAACCAGCGTTTCAGTAAGTGCGGTGTGTCACAGGTAGTACTAAACTCATCATGATTGACAGACCGCATCGAATTGTCACATTTTTGGTATCTTCATTGAGACTTGAGACAGCGAGCGCTGATGAGATGAGATTTCATCGGCACTTCCCTAATTTTAGAGCTTAGGTGATTTTACCTTGCCGTGAGAAAGAACGGAGCTTTTTTAAAAACTTCATCTTGGCACATTAATCACTTAATCAGCAATCAATTAGAGAGATGAGTTCATATTCATAAACCTGAAAATTGGCAACTAGTTTTATATGTTAGTATAAAGTTAGTTAACGACGCGTTAACATGAGTCATTCACACGTGCAAACGTGCCAAAATTAATTGGAATTTATGCATCAGAGACGTTCATTCCATGTGATCGCAGTCGCAAACCATGTGACCTACAAAAAAATGCCATAACACAAAAAATACCATAAACGTTTTTTTTTGTCAGTGGCTTCTTGAGATGTTTTTCCCGAACAATTCCGTCGTGATGCAAAAATTTTATTGCATGCAGAAGAGAAGTTCAAAAATTCTAAGGATTCACTTTGAGGAAACAATACCAAAAATCTCTTTCTTTTTTGACATATGGACACTTGCTGTGACATGGGAACAAATGAAAATGTTCTCATGAGCCATTTTAGGTCAAAAATCGTGTAACGGAACCTTTTCTTTAGCAAAGTTCAAAATTTAAATTGGAATTAATCCAAACAAAAGGTTTTAAATACGCATTTTATGGGACATAGATCCGTTGAATTTTGAATGAAGATTTAATGGCAAATATATAATGCTTGAACATTATTTGCAACAACAAGTGACATTATTCATAGTGATGTATTGAAAAGACAACAAAGACCATAAAACGTTGGATTTTTGAGATTCATTTCCTCTAAAATCTCGCATGATCACACGTTGAGGAACAATTGCTCAAATGAATGGCCATATTAAGTTGACGTAACTGTGAGTTCATCCGTAACACAAAAAAGTAAACCGGTACACTTGGCTGTCATCATACAAACCACAAAACTGTCCAAAGCCAAAGGTTTATTGCATAAAAGTCACATGAGGGATTCGAAAACATTTCCCATATTGGAATTCTTGCAGTTTCTGAAATTGTTGTTGTAATGTTCCTCAAGTGTAATTCTTAATATGGTTCACGAAATGGTAATATTGGTCCATTTTAGGTTGACAACAAATTACACACGTCAACAACTTGACTATAGTTGTGACTCAGGAAAACAACACGAATTTATGTCACAAAAAGCTCATTTGTACATAGGACACAGACGTTCTGAATCAAGTTTAGCTAGAATCGTAATCTAATTGCGTTGAAAACCAAAGCAGCTGTAATGGTCCAATGTGTCAACGATGACCCAGAGTTGACAAGGAACATGACAAATACGTATGTCATAACATTGTAAATGACATTTTCAAGGTTCTTTATTGCAGTTTTAGAGGACGAGGATTTGCAACGCTAGCATGGATTTAAGAAGAAAGACGAAGCATTTCATTTCGTTTCAATTCCACTGTCAAAATTAGCATACGCAGTCACTCCATCATCCCTTTATCTTGCTGAAGAAGCTGTGCGACAAGTTACATCCCAATGTCAACAAAAGGCTAAATGGTCAAATGGACTTTGATGATCCTCAGCTTAAACATTGTTTCATTGTGCACATGTGTTCATGACATTTGACACAAGAATGCAATGATCCACACGTCTTTCGACTTTACAATGCAAATTACTTTGTATTGTAAAGTAATTCCATTTAGCTTTTTGTTGTATGCGTACGATTTGTGGCTTGCGTCGTTTCGTTGCGTCCAACGTTTTATATTTTGCATTATTGCGAAATTCAAAAAAGGATTCCAATATTCCAATGATTTTGTCTCATTAGCTTGAATATAAATAGGGCAAGAATATTGAAAGAGAAAATCGTCACCTTTTTCTTTTCGCCTGAATGGCACAGTGTAATCGTAGTCACAAAATGACGTCAGACGGTACAAAAGACACTTTGTCAAGCGTACGTTCGTTCGCCTCAGCTCCAGTTTTCTCCAGAATTTTTGACGTCTGCGTTTGGAATAATTTTTACTATATTATACATTCGTTCCCAGCAAACATGAAGCAAAAAATAAATAATTGAATTTTATTTCTGCCCTTTTTTGCGATGAATCAACAATTAAAAACTACTGACCATCTTTCACAATAAATGCTAGTATATTCGCAAACTTCCATTGTCCTCCCAGACCTTAAATTCCAGAAAAATCCTATCCAGAAATCCAGACATTTGTAGTGCTTTCGTGTTAAAGCATCACTTTTAGAAAACCTGTCCTTTTATTAATTTATTACGAATTAAGATTCAGCATGGGCTACAAAACGCTTGCGTTCACATGCGTCCTTGCAATTTTTGCACAATTGCAATCCGAAGCTCGTGGAAGTTTTTGTATGGGTACTACTGGTAAGACAGTGTTCTTAGAAATACGAAATTTTTTTGTCGGAAAAGTTTTCTTTATGCTAATATTAATTAATAATTATTATCTTTAGAACGGGATCATTTCGTTTTCAATGATCTCATCTTCTTCAGCACATCAGGAGGTCACATTTATGGTGCGGAATGCACGAATTATTGCAGCCTTATTGGAATGACTGGAATTACTTTGCAGGGAGGTCTTATGGGGACGTACTGCGTTTGTAAGGCACCATCAACAACGCCTGCGAGACCAAAGGTGTAACTTTTGCGATAAACCTATCTTCAGATAAATACGGAACCTCTCTTTCACCTCTCTTTCTTTTTTTAAAGATAGATACGAGAGGATAGGTTACTGCGATAAAAAAAGAAAGAACG